>JABXWE010018836.1:0-30130 GCA_014611495.1 Limonius californicus
CATATGGAAAATCGTGCAGCAAAGGAAAGACAACCTGCCATTAATAAAAAAAAGTGCACAGCTCCAGAGAAAAGTTAAAAACTTAAGATATGCCCGAAACATTAAAAATGACAGTTAGATATGTAGTGTACAGAATGTACATTGAAAAAAGCCAGTCACTTTAAAAAAAGTACAACTACATTTGAAAGAGAAACAAATTCTAAATGCTGCAATATTAACGATTAGGAAACTCCTACAAGGTATTGGTTTTAAATTCAAGCTAATTCTGCTAAACGTGTTAGCCGACAGAATAAGTCACACGTACAGTGTTGGTCTTATTTAGTTCGCAGATGTGACTACGACATACGTCTTTGTCGGAAATAAGAATCTGCAAACAAGTAACAAAGCCAGAGATGCGTTCTGTTTGTGTTGTGAATAAAGCGCTAATCCGAAATTGAAAAATGCTGACCGTAAGAATTATAATACATTAAAATGAAAAAACTGGATTTATTCGTGTATAATTAATAGCTTATTTGTATTTCCGCTTATTTGTATTTCCGTGTTTTTTAATTCATTTGAATATTTATACAACTACGTTATGTATATCTACAGTATATTACTGCCCCTGAAGTCACTTATCAATTGCTGATAATAATTTAATAAGAATGAACTTGACAATTATAAAATTACTAACTCGTAACCTTCTGATTAAAATAATCACCAGGCAATCAAACAATTCTAAATGAAAACAATTAAACGTTGTTAAAGTTGATTCTTGCATTTTTCATAACTATGTTACCTTTATAAATATTGATACATATGAAAAAGTAACAACCTCTGACTTAACTGATACAGTATGATATTAATGTGCTGAAATATCGATATCACATTATGAAATTTCCGACGTACTGATATATTGGCAGTATCGACTTATGTATCTACAGATTTATACGAAATATCGATATTATCAGTAATTATATTTATCAGATGGGAATACAGATACCTGGATATTAAAATAAATCAATATATTTCGATATATTTATTTATTTCGAAACCTATTTTCGGAAAATATTATATTTTGTAACCTTAAATTGAATAAATACTAAAATATGAAATTGAATGTATTATACGATTATTTTATTCTGATTCGAGATGAGCTCTTATGTCTCACTAATTCCACATATTAGTTTGATAATTTCAGATGATTCGAAATACACATCACAGAAAAGTGGATAAAATGTGTTGTTGTATATTAGGTTCCGCTGTGTATGGTTGCACCTTAAGAAAACAATTAAAACTTGTAAGGTGTAAAAAGTCATATTGTAGCTCTAAACTAATAGCAAATCCAATTCGTGAGCGAATAATAACTTTTAATACCCGCAATGATCAAGTCTGCCTGACAACTGAAAGGCTGCTGAAGGAAGATGAAAAATGGAAGTAATATTTTATCGAGAGATCAGATGGCGCCCTGCATACGAACTTGGGGATAATGAGACGGGTTGAGTTTGATACCCTTCTTTCCTTAACTGTGCATTTAATCCTCGTTGTGTTTTGTTTTATTGACACAGGGTGCTAAAATGTAATTAAGAATGGTTATTTCTAACTAAAATCCATATTAAGAAACATTTGATTTAATATATTTAATAAAGAAATGAAACATAAATGTTTTATACTTCTAAAACTTAGCCGAGACCACGCATTCTGTTAATTTATGGTAATCTCTAAAATTTTCATAAACCAATCGTAAAATACTTAAATAGGTTTCCGTTATTAAATACCACAATGTATATAATATGTATAATTTCAGAAACCAATTCTTTCCTTCTTAGGGCGAACGTCCGGAATACTGCTATTTTTTCTTCAATTTATCTAGATCAGAGTTGAGAAGTAGTCCTCTACTGTAGATAACTACTTATTTCTAGCTTTTTAAAATGATGTGTTTCGTAAAGCAAAAAATTGCTTCTAGTGGTAGCGAGCTACAAAGAATGGTAGCAGCTACCATGGAAATGGAAATCTGAGGAACTACATTTTTCCTATATAAATTTTCCTAAAATATTAATTGTTAACAGAAAATTTAAATGGCGTTTGCAAATATGAAGTTTATAGAAAAAATTCTCTTCAATATTGTAATAAAATTTTCCCCTAAGTTACCTAAAAGATGCAAAGTATAACACAGACATGATTAGGCTTAGACACTGCGAAAACTTAAACGCACTAGCAATCAAATTTAATCGTGTACATCATGTGTTGATATTTTCAAATGTTCATTAGGGTATTTGCGCTTAGTGTGTTTCACCTTGTTACAATAACCAGTATAGTATTTTTCATTTAAATTATACAAATACTGGCGAGAACGTTTTTAAATTTTTGTTATTTACCTCTTAGGTTGCCTTTGCTGTTGGGGTTCTGTTATAATAGGTAGCAATGAAAACATTATATTTCCCGGGCGATATGAGAAAAATGTTTATACATTTCAATTAATATAGGTAGTAAAGTAGTAAAAAAGTAGCTGAAATAGCAATTTTGTTAGAGGTTTATAGAGGAGGTAGCTCCTTTTTTAAAAATTAGCGTAGCTAGGTACAAATTTTCCTAACCAGCTTGTGGTACAGCTACCATTGAAATAATAATTTATGGTGTAAGCTCAACTACTACTTTTACTAAAAAGTTTCCATTTAAAAATGTAGCGTGTAGAATAAGCTTAACTACAAACTTTAGCATGCAATGTGTAGTGCAACTAGCTACTTTAAAAATAGGAACTTTTAGTTTGACTAGTTACATATATTATTTTCAACTTGTAATGTAGTCAGATTTTTCGAAAAGAACCTTGTAGCGCAGCTTACCTATACGTTTTACTAAGTGGTTTGTAGTTTACCTAATTGCATTAAAAAAAAACTACCTTTCTGGTACTGCTGAGCTACGTATCTTATTATGTAACTTGTAGTATAGGTAGCAACTTTAAAAAATGAGATTGTAGTGTAGCTTACCTACAAGTTTCACCTAGTAGTTTGTAGTGTAGTTAGATGCTTCATATAGGGTATATGTTGGTCTTGGATAGCTACTTATCTTATGCAACTTGTAGTGTAGCTAGCTACCATAAAACAGGAGCTTGCAGCTTAGCTTACCCACAAGTTGCATAGCTACATATCTTATATAGCTTGAAGTGTATTTAGCTACTTTAAAACAGGAGCTCTTTTACCTTAACGATAAGTTTTACTGAGTAATGTCTAGTGTAGTTAGCTGCTTTAAATAGGGTATCTTTTAGTGTTACATAGCTACATATCTTTTTATGTAACTCGTAGTGTAGCTAGCTACATTAAAACAGGAGCTTGCTGCTTAGCTTACCTACAAGTTACTGAATAGTTTGTAGTATAACTAGCTGCTTTAAAATATGGTAGCTTATGTATCTTGTAGTGTACCTAGCTGCTTTAAATAGAGTATCTTTAGGTGTTGCTTAGTTACACATCTTATTATGTAACTTGTAGTGTAGCTAGCTACTTCAAACCACGAGCTTGTGCATCGCATACTAGATTGACTAAGAGATTTATATTGTAAAAGCTGCTTTCTAAAAATGTAGTGAATGTTATTAAAAGTAGCTTGTATTCTACCTTAACTACAAACAATAGCATACTTTTAAACTTTTATAAAGTAGCCTTTCCCACATCAATTTAAATGAATTTCAATCCATCTAATTTACTAGTGATATGTTGCGCCAATTGAAATTATATATGGCAGCTAAAATACTGGTTTTGTTAGGTTTAATAATTTGCAAGTAGCTTCAGTCAGTTTCTAATTATTTATTTTGGTAAAATTTTCATATCCCATATATCAAAAATTATATATATCATAGTAAATGATATTTGTTTTGAACTTCTAACACATCTACTTGTCAAGTTATATACGTGACACATTTGCCCGCACCCCTCGAGAGCGTCGACTGTGCGATGATGAGATGAGAGGGTGGTAATCCAGCCCGGAGCTGTCACTGGCGTGTCGCGCTTATGATACACCCTAAAGTAGTAGTATCAGCATTTTGCTGAAAATGTTTATTATACCGGCGCATTTAATCCTTGCAACTAAAAAATGACCCACGTGATTCTATTTAAACTGTAGGAACTGCAGGCTCACCTTACTTGGTTTCTGAGGAACCTTGTACTACAATTAATTATGTTCTAACGATGTTCGTGCAAAACATAAATCACGAGGTAAAGCTAAAAGAAAATAAAACATTAAGGATACCGTTGCGGTGAATTTTTTTTAAAATCTGGTTGAGCCTAATTGTAGGTACTGTTAGTCTACTAGTGAGAGTATATTAACAGCAACAAAACTCTCATTCTCACTTAAAAATTTACTTTCCAGAAAGTATACCATCTGGCTGCTAGCTAAAGCAATTAAAATAGCTGTTAGTTATTACGCACGTTCTGGTTCTCTCATTAAATTAATAAAAAACAAAACGGCGAGAGTTTAAGAAACAAAAATCCAATAGGGATTATATTAATGAATCTGTAGTCAGAGATTAATGTGTGACTGCTGCCCCCGATGGTTCAGGCATTGATAGGGCGAATTCCTTACTATTTATGAGTAGTCTATTACAATTTAAAATTTCATTGTTGTATCTCAAATCATCATAAACGTTGTTTTAATTTCGACCTGTGGGGTAGTACCGTGACTTCAAAAAGTAATTACATAAGGCTTGCCCATGGAAAATAAAAGTAATGTCTAAAGCCAGCTTTAAAATTTATTAACTGTCATCACTGTTGTTGTTGTCATAAGTTTATATTGAAAATTCAATTAAATAACAATTATAATGGTTTTTACAATAGAACACAAAATATTTATGATTGAATCGTATTTTCGAAATGGTGTTCGAGCGAATGGATTTACAGTGCGGTGCCATGTTTAGAAGAATTTCGGCAACAATTTCCAGATATTGCTGTCTTCGAAGGAGATTTTTACAGCGCACTTAGAAAATGTGTTGATGTATTCCGAGATACAGGGAGATAGAGCTGGAAGGCCAACAGTTCGTACTCAAATAACAGTTGATGATGTTCGTCAACGTTTGAACGAGCAATCCACTACATCACTACGTACACTTTCGCAAGAGACTGGTTTATCATTAGGAACTTGCCATACTATTGTCAAAAAAGATTTAATTCTGTTACCATACGAAATTCTTGCTTTACATGGGTTGCTGCCAGCAGATCACAATAGGAGAATTTTGTATTGTCAGTAGTTCCAACAAAATTTAATGAACAACGACGAATTACCAAATTTAACGTTTTTTTCTGACGAGGCCTGGTTCACACTTTCGGAGTACATAAACTCACAAAATATGAGGTTATGGATTGCTGCAAATCCTCATACTTTTCGCGAATCTCCCCTTCACCCGTTACAAGTTGGTGTTTGGATTGCTGTGTCTCGAAGACGTATTATCGGACCCATATTTTTCCACGAAGCTGTTACTGCTCAGAGATACCGGAATATTGTACGTGAATTTATTAATCAGCTTCATGAGGATGAGCTGCAGCAAGACTACTTCCAACAGGACGGCGCGACGGCCCACACCGCTCAAGAAAACCTCAATTACCTTCCTGAATTTTTTGACGATCGAATAATTGGTTTACGTTCAAATCCAGAATTTCCACCCAAATTACTAGGCTTAACTATTTTAGATTACTTTATATTCCCTTATCTGAAAAATAATGTATACAAGGCCCCTATTAACAATATCGAGAAACTGCAAAACAGAATTACGGAACAGTGTGCCAATATAACTCCTCAAATTCTTATAAATGCTTTTAATAGTATAAAAAGACGAATAAATTTGTGTCTGCGGGAAAACGGTGGTCATTTTGAACAGCTTCTTTAGTTTTTCATGTTTATTTTTCTGTACCTGTACCTTGTATTTAAATACAAAATCCTATTTGAAGTTTGAATTGCAACAAAGTTTAATCAGGTTTTATAGAAGAAAATAGAACAAATACTTATAAAAATGGTTACATTCACTTCTGTAAATAATTTCTGGAAATAAAATTTGTGTTACACAGCCTATTTGTACAAAAACAATTTCGGAAGTATTTACAAGTACACAGTTACGTTATCTGAGACGAATAGTTTATTTAGATAACTTGATAGTTTACTATAATCAAGTTCAGAGTTCGTTTTACTGTTTTCTGTTTATCAAAGTTATATGTTAATATTAGGAAGGTGAATAGTAAAATCAAATCATTTGCTGCGAAGAATACATTGATTCACTTTTAAAAAGAGGTTTGTAGTAGGTTATAGGTTTATACGCGGTAACATTATTGGATTAAGTGACCAAGCTTTTATATCCATCGACAGTATAAAATCATATTTGGTTATTTTGTCTAGTAGATTGTAAGTTGTAAAGATTTTTAGGGAATTAAACGTTCCTGTCGCAAACTTACAACTTGCAAATTAATTTGGATAAAACATTGTCAACTAATTAGCTTCTTGATTTTAAATTTTCATTAGTAATAAGAATTTAAGCTGACTGTTTCACAACTAGGGACCCCGGTGGAGCAATGCGGCTGATCGGCCGAGTGTTCGAATACAGGCTGGGGCGACCGCATTTCACTTATGTAGTTAAGTTTAGGGTGCTTGTTGCAGGAATGGTTAGTGTGTAAGAGACGCCCGCACTACCTAAAGTAATGCGAAAGCGGTTCCGGGCGGGAGGGGTAGTATGAATGAATGAAAACAAAAACTGTTTCACAAAAATCACCCGTGCAGTTAATTTTTAGGTAACCTCATATAATTGCTTCGTGTTTACATTATAGCATAAGTAAATGTCATTTATTACAAATATAAACCGAAAACTGGCAACCGGCACTTGTGTTTTGGGTATTCATTCAACCATACGCAATGTATAAAATTAGTACGGTCATCCAGTTTTAGCTTACTATTTCGGTCTTGATAGATTACAATTTCGACCATACTGACCACATGTTCTGATTTGGTAAGGCAAACTTAGTAGTCAGCTAACTGAAGTGACAATGTACTGGGTAGACCAAAAAATCACACCCACTATTACTTGACTATTTTTTATTTATTATATTTTATTAACGAAATTTGGTAATTTATTTTTTAAAGTTGTACCCTTGCAAGTGAAATTAGTTTAAATTTCAAAATTTTAATGTTCCGAATTCCGATTTGGTAGGACAAGGTAAGTAGTCAGCTAACCCAATAGCAGTATACTGGATAAACCCCCATGAAGTAATGTGAAAGCATTTCCGTGGGGGAACGGTAGTGTAAATGTAAAAAAAAGTATAGTGGATGCGCCAAAATTCACATCACCTTCCATTAGTGACTTTTTCAATCATCAATTAAGTTCAATTTCTTAAAAATTTGCTAGTAGAATGTCTTGCAGGCGAAATTTAAATTTGTTTAAGTTTCTAAATGATGACCAATTTCGACTTACTAGAACAAAGTCAGTAGTCAGTTAACCGAAGTTGCAGCATATCACGAGCCAACAAAAATATTTCGTTTATTATCTGTTTTTTAATTCATAATTGATTTTAACAATTTGTAATTATAATAAACATATTAATCAATCGAAACTGACGGTTGTTTAAATTTCGAAATTGTCAGTTGTCATTTGTGAAAGTGGTAATAGACAAATGCTCAGGGTATCTGAAATTTTGCACCGCTTTCTGGTTTATGAGTAGTTTATGCAGTGTATGCAGGCATAAACGAATTAAAAGAACCATTTCTGCTTGGTTATTAAGTAAACTAACGGCTGTAGCAGCAATAAGACGGGATCTTAGAGAAGCAAGCCATTTATTATTTAAATTACCAATGTGATAATAATTGTTAATCCCATCATTTTTTTCATAATTAGAATATACATATATTTATTATATAATTTTGATTTCTTCCTGTTCTGCCACCGCAGCTTTGCAATGTTATAAATAGTAGAAACTTGTAATTTAAAATATATATAATTTGGAAACTAACCAGCCAATTTGGAGACATTTACCGGAAATGATACACAAAATTAAGTACTTTCACTTTATATAAATTTACAAGAAATAAATCCTTTAATACCAATGCATTTTTACAAAAAACGCTCTTTTCATTTAGTCACATTTTGAATAATGCAGTTTAGTTAAAGTACAAGAAATATCAATAATTTAGCGACAATGCGAGTCTAAAATGACTAAAATCGGTTGATAATTAAAAGCGTAATGAACAATAAATGCAATTGCCTTTTTTTGGCTACGTTATATGTACGAGGTGTGTTCAATTGAAACCCATTTTTGCTTTATAAAACATTTATTCAACAATTTCGTTACAAATAATTACCGTCACAGTTAAGGCACCTATCCCATTGTTTTACTAACCGACGTATACCCTGCTCGTAGAATTCTTGTGGCTGCTGATTGAAGAAGTGTTCCAGCTATCTATACTTCTGCATCAGACTCAAAATCCCGACCTTTTAACGCCTTTTGCAGCGCTCCAAAAATATGGAAATCGCAAGGTTATAGATCCGAGCTATAGGGTTGATGCTCGAAAACTCTTCATTTCTTTTGTTGAAAATTTTATGTTGCCACAATAGCAACATGAGGCCTATCATGATCGTGCAGCAAAATGACCCCAGGTGTTAGTTTTCCTGGATGTTTCCGTCTTATTGCTTGATGAAGCTTGTTCAACGTTTCATTGTACAGATTTGCACTGACATTTATTCCAGGTTCCTTAAACTCCATCAACAAGGCTCCTCCACGGTCGAAAAAAAAAATGTTAACATCACCTTGCCTTCAGAAGGTTGTGCTTTAAACTTCTTCGGTGGTGGTGGTGAGTTTCGTCACCAGCAACTATTGACAGAAGAAAGTCATCACCATTTTTCTATAGTCTATGAGGTGTTGCAGAGATAAGCCCATTCGCAAGAATTTTTGAACATTAAACAAGAGACGAGGAATCCATTACGAACCAACTTTGCTGTAACCAAGATTACGAACAATACTACTACTGACAGATCCTACACTCGCACCAACAATTTCAAAAATTTCTCTAAGTGAAATTCAACGATTTTCTCTAATAAAGCCTACCACACATGCCATATTATTTTCTGTTAATGCAGTATGTCGTGCACCTGGTTGCGGCACATCCATAGTCCCCTCTTTTCCATTCTTAAATTTTCGGCACCATTCCTTCACAGTTGGGTACGCAATACATGCATTTTCATACACTGTTTGCATTCGCGTATGAATCTGCAGTGACTGCACACCCTTATCGCATAAAAATTGTAGGACCGCACGCTGATCAAACTTGGACGGATTCTTAACAACAAACGCCATTTTAAAATCGAAATTTTAAAAGTCAGAATTAAATTCAAACGACAGAAACTTATTAATGTGTTGCTTACAAACACTACTAACATTAACAAACGTCAAGGCTAAGTTGATCAAAGATGGGTTTCAGTTGAACAAGCCTCGTATATGCGGTCAGTATATATAATTACCAGAACGAGGATTTTTAGATATTATGATATAAATAATATTTAACCATATGAATGTCTATAGTTAATACGAATTATGACAAAAGCAACTACTCGAAACAAAGTTATTTCACGTTTTTGTTTGGGTTCTTATACATTTTTTACTTTATTTGATATTTTTTATACTTACTTTACGCATTTTACCGTAGCATGTTTTAGTTTGTTGTGATTACATTTACAAATCTTTCTTTTTCTTGCAATGTTTCTTGCATCTTGCATGGAAAGCTGTTAAACGTGAATCTGGAAAATAATTTCATTATTAGCTACAACAATTAATAGTATATTTTAATTCCATTGTTATATTTTTAAAAATTGATAATTAATTAATTTTTACTACAAATATACCAGAACAGTATATTTGTAGCGAAAATAATGTTTTGTTTAATTTTCTGAAAAATGTTGGGACTACATAATTGATTAATTATTGCTTCTGAACGCCTAATTTTAGATTTTTTAATGCGTTTGTAATCGTTATTTATCTATAGGGTTATTCTAAACACACGAAAAGCTTCACGTATACCTAGTTGTGGTTTATTAGCTCCTTCTTTTTTGGTGTAGTAATATGTAATTTACCGCATTTCTGGGTCAGATTTCATCCGCTTTTGATATGCAATTATACATTTTTGACTAGAAATTAAGTGTGGAGTTTTAGCTTTTCAAAACAATGGAGTTTATTAAAATTGGACAATTAAGCTTTCTCTCCGTAACGAGGCCGAGTTAAAAAAAATTCTAGGAGATTTAAGGTTTAAATAACCTCAGCTATAGGTGATTACAGTTTTTCGCATATTTTTAAAATCACTGTATATTTTTGTCTTTTTAAAGCGCTGCGATTTAAAGTTTCTCCGCTTCAAAGGCCGCATTTTAATAATAACCGTACTTATATTGGACGGTTGTAGGATACTCAATAGTACATTTTGATTTTCTACAGCAAATTGTAACAGTTTTAACTAGCGGTAACGTTTTCGTTTCAAATTGTACTAGTAGGTACTACTATTTAAATTAATTAAGTAACATTTAACTAATTTAGGTGTAATAAAGTACAATATCATGTACACAGACACGTTAAATTTAAAAGAAGTTAGCTGTAAAAAAATTGATTTTGTAAACAATCGAGGGGCCGTATTCTCTATTTGGAAAAGTTCGTGCAATTTCCAAAATTTCACTTTAATATTGTAAACAAGGTACGGTTAGGTAAGTGTGTCCGCTAAAGTATGATGAAACGTATTTTAGACGATCGCGTATACAGCGTGTTCACGGATAAGACAACCGCTTACTTAATTAATTAATTAATACTCGGATTTGTATACTGTATTGTATTTCCGGCTTGTAGGGGTCCCACGTCTGCACAACAAGTAATGTTTTTGGAATTTTTAGTTTGTATTACTTGGATACCATGCATTTCACAGTAACGTTTTACCTAGATACGTTTGTTAAATATTCTAGTTTAAAAGAGATACATTTTGAGAGTCTTCCTAGATTGAATATCACAATTTGCGCCGGCATTTACTCACTTAATATTGATCTGAACAAGATTTTATTGATGGTCTTTCGATAACCATTAAATTTATAACAATCTCTTGGAATTGAAACTATTACCGTGGGTTTTTTATTCAAATTGTAGTACTGACGAAATTTCAATTCTGAAGGAAGTTTTTAAAAGTGATCGAAATAATTTAAATTTTAACACTAAAACAATTAACGATCGATGATATTTTAAAGCAGAAGATTTAAAATACAGTTAATTGGTTTTATTGCATTAAGTAATTTTTTAAAATTTTTATTGTAGTTCTCCGTTGTATTAAGTTTCCGGGATATTACGGTTAACGGATGTAATGAGCAAATATTTTCATATCCAATGGTTCGTTATAACCATGTTGGACTGTATCATAATTAAAATAAAAATATATGAAATAATGATGTATACAATTAATAAGAACGTTAAACATGTATCAAGATTTAGTACGCACAGGTAAATGATATAAATTCAATGCTCATGTATGCAGTATTGTAACACATCTGAAATGGCTTGTTAAAAAATGTAATTGGAGAATTTAAATGGTAGGTCAAAGATGACCTACTTAAAAGTACTTGCAGCAGCCACCAAGTGCGTGTCTTGTTATTGCACCTTGGCTTCCTTGTCAGTAATTTATGACTATCTGGCTAAGAATAGGCTAGGGTTGAGAAATGATTCTTCGTTTACAACTGACATCTCTTTGCCATAGCACAAACTTTAAAAGCTACAATTTTGCGGTTGTACAGAAGTTATCATACAATATGCAAATACCATTGCCTTAGAGTTAAAGTGTAAAAGGTTCCATTTTTCCGAAATTGGTGGTTTCGCAAAATATATAACCCTTTTAGGAAATTTAGGTCATTTGCAACGGTAATAAATTACTTCTTGAAAGCAATTTTGCGAGGGAGCTTTAGGAGAAACCTTACTTATACCGTATCTTGAATTCACCCTCTACTCAGTATCGGAACAAATTAAAATCCCGTGTTGATTATCAAGAACGGTGCATTTTTCTCACGAGTGAGGGTCGCGGATCCGTATTTAGGTTGATGCTGCTGCCAGCACTGCCGGCTGCGAGAGAACCATGATTAATGATAAAGTGTCAGTCCGCTCCTAACCGTAGAGCTTTAGACATGTCTCTGGGCCCCTTCCAGTCGCCCCCTGCGCCGCCCCTGCATTGTGCCACATCTACACACGATATTTAGATTCATATAAAAGACATGCTGTGTTTTTGACTATCGCCGTTTTAGCTTGAAAGATTCCGAACAAAAGATGCTAGAAAACATGTTAACTAAATTTATTAAATGACGGTAATTATTTATACGCTCACATGAGATGCACACGTAGTAACCTCTGGAACCCACACACATGGGTCATATTTTAAGGAATTTGTACTTGAATAAATCCATTGTATACTGTATCCTGCAACAAACACAGAGAAACTGTTTTTCAGGGGGAAGATGATATGTTATACACAGTTTACTGATTTTAGAAAGCAATCTCTCTTTACTAATCCCGTTTTAGAACTGAATATACTTAGTTATTATCAGTCGTATAGACTGATACACTGATTTAGATGGTAATGCAACATTTTTATTCGTATCTATGTATACGTAAACTTCTACATCTTATATGCTTAAACTTAAGATGTAACCAATTAGTTTCACAAATATGATATCATTAGCATATGAAACTTATAGTAATCAACTCAGTTTTATGTGTTGTCATTTTTCTTCCTATTTGCCTACTGAATTTACACACCTTGCTCAATATTCAGATAAAATATTAGACTCACTTAGAATAATATCATGAGCGTTTAAGGGTTAAATGTTTCGCTTTGCATTGATTACTGTATTGTCCGCTTACAGCGATCAGTCACTGCGAAAACAATGAGCTCAATTTAATATGATTTAGCATTTCTAACTTGTGATTTAGAAAATGCTTACATCTGATGAAGCTTCACTTAGAAAAATCGCTAAGAGTTGTAATTCAAATCGGGGGTAAGGTTTGTGCAATTTTTCTGGCTTGAAAAATTCACTTTGCATTGAAGAGAACTATTAAATTTATTACACTATTTTAATGGGTTCTTGAAATAATTCTGCTCGTGAAGAACTATAGTTTTGTATGCTTTTAAAAATAATCTGAAGCATTTTGCATTTTAGCATAAAAATATCAATCATTAAAATAACTAAGCTAGCATTGAACTATACTGTACTGTATTACTAGAGGATAGTTGTTTTAAGATTGTTAGAATATTTTAGATGACGACAATCTTTTTTATTGTTGGTAATAAACATGGTTTGAAAGTTTTCTACTGTATATAATTGTTGTTTCCTGGATATTTTGTTTAATGGATAGAACGAACAAATATTTGCAGTCCCAAGCATGTCGTTATAATAGATCCAGACTGTGTAATATAAACTCTAAATTAACAGTTATATAAAACTACCATCTCCTGTTAATGTAAAGAAATACATTTTAAATGATTTATTGCACTTCGATATTGTTTTAGTAAAATACTACTATTTGACAACATTTATAAATACCCATCAACACTCTTTTGAAAGATATGCAATATCTGTAGTGCGTTTTTAAGTTTACATGCACATATATGCACGTTAATGCTCATATCATTTTTGATAAAGGTGACTGTGGATACAAACTGAATATTTACTTAAATAAGAAAGTTTGTAATCTGTAATACAATGTTTGATAGTTGTAGAACTGAAGCTAAATAGTGCCAATGGTTTGTACCGTTTGAAACAAATGATGTTTATTTTTGAATGTAAACAGTAAGATTTGAGCCGGTTACAACCTTCATATGAATTTGTGAAGTCTTTTGCACCTGGTAAAAATATCCTAAATAATGTCTCCGTTTACAAATCTTGCTAACTGGTACGCTAGATTCTCTGTTTCGTATTTAAAAATAAGAATATTCAACCTAAACAAGTTCATGAAAAGTGCACGCAACATACCATTGGAGTTTTTTTACATCAAAAACAAGTAAACTGTAACACACCATAATCTTAAAAACAGTTTACAGTTTAGAGTATTAAAAGGAATATTAAATGTAAGCACAAATAACATGATGCTAAACCTATTTAAATTGAATACTTTTTATCTAACATAATTTATCACTGATGTTTATAAAGCTATATTACAAATTCTTTGCATTTTTTTGCAAATATATTGTTGAGTAAATAATGCCAAACGTACAGTACGTTTTCTGTATGATGTATTACTGACTGATAATAAAGTAATCAAAAGTAATACTGTAATATATTACATCGAAGATCATTGGCTACCATTCAATGGGAATTGTTTATGTAGCTGTTTTTTTATTCATTTTTACTACCCCCCTCCCACCGGAACCGCTTTCATGTTACTTCAGGGAGGTGCGGGTGTCCTTTACATACTAGCCATTCATGCAACATGCACCCTAAATTTAACTAAGTGAAATACGGTCACCTTAGCGGAGGTTCGACCACGCGGCCGATCGGCCCGCATTTCACTGTGACCTCGACTGACAGCACCTATACGCACTGCCCCATCGAACTTCCTTGTTGATATAACTCGAAAATACCTGACAGAACGGTAATTATCGAGTAATTATATCTAGGTAGGCAGTATTTAACAAACATTTTGAAACCAACTGTAAATAATCCACCCATAAGTGTTAAGCAATCCATCTAACTACTGTTACCATGCGAGAAAGGTTTTAAAAAGCTTGCACTACCACCATAAGCACTCTGCATGTTGATTTATGTAGTTACATAGTAGTGTTCTGTGTTTTATAGCAAAAATCATTATCGCAATTGAAATTTAGTTTAACAACTATTGTAGTAAAGATTATAAATAATCAGATTAAATTAAAGACATTCGGTTTGGTTTTAATGACCAACTTTTATCGAATATTTTGTTAATGGTACATCGTACATTTGCCTGTCGTCATTGCTTGTTTAAAAAATATATAATAATATTATAATATAGATATTTACATTTAAATAAATGAAAAATAATCCCACCTGTGCTACTCTTACTAAAGTCTTACTTAGCAACATCATCAAGCACATTTCGCCTACTTTTTTGAATTAAATCAGGTTATCTTATTGCTATCTCCAATGGGTAAAGTAATTAGTCTTTCTGTGTTATCATCTTATTAGTTTACATTGAAACTAAGTAAGTAGTTGAGGTGTTTTGCAATTATAAGATATTGCTGTATGGCATGTATTTAGTTACACCGGATACAGAAATTTGTTGTTGCAACATAATCTGAAATTGGACAACGAAATTACGCCTACATAATAACTTAGTTTAAACTCTAAATTATAAAATTAACTTGATCACAAGCATAGCAAGAAATCACAAGCTAAATACCTATTCGCTTTTCAATTTCCGGCTCAGAATGTTGTGTCAGTCTATATTAAGGACTACCCATGAGTATCCGTGCTTATAGTACGTGAATGCTGTTATAAAAGACCACTTATGGCGAATATTACTTCAAGAATGTTTCAAAGTAATTGCATAGAAAATTTCTTAAAAATTATAATGCCATATGTGTATGGTGCATAGACAACTATATTTTCTTGAAATACGTATAAAGGCGCGTGTTCAGGAACCATCACATTTTGATAAATACAGCTTTTAACTGTGATTATTGACAGCGTTGGTGGTCTGGTCTTGTATACACACCTTGGGCCTGATTAGTACGCGTTCGAACGCTGAGGCTGTTGAAATGCTTCTGGTAGATGCGTCTGTCAACGTTATCTATGAAAAATATGTAGAATTGTGGGTTTCGTATCAGACATCTCTACATCTAAAATATTCCAACTATGAGCCATTAAAAAGAAGACACACTTTAGGTTTAATTTTCAGTAGTAGTGACGTAGGTGGTTAGGCTTAGCAACGGAAGAAGATCAAGAATAAACATAAACATCTCGTAGGAAATTTTCTTATTAATTGAATTTTCAAAAAAAAAACATTTTGGAGATTGAAAAACACTGAATAACGGGTTTTCAAAAAATGTGCTTGCATGGATGCATTGTTGAGAAAGGAAAATTTTAAAGCAACTCGTATTGTCTAACTGAAATTAGCAACAGCTTACTTCTCTTAGACTTTGATTAATGACTTTGTTTATCTAAAAGTATATAATTAAAACAAATAACAATTATAAGATAGCTAAATTCATTTTTCCAAATTTTGTTATAGAAGGAATTTATAAAATGTTAAAATTTAGCCAGCAATAATATTCTAAAACAACGTTATCGTTCATCGACCACAACAATATTTAATTCTAACCATGTTCTTCGGACGGCTAGGGTTGGTATATACAAATGGTTAATTAAAAATTTCTGTTTGGGATATTATCCTGCAATTATAAATTCCGAATAGTTTGCACGTTCAGTCTGGTGATAACTAAAATTAAAATGAGTAGATATTTCCAAAATGATATAGATATTATCTATAGGTGTGTGTGTGTATGTCAGTTGGCAGAGCGCTCGCCTTCTGAAAAAAATATCGATTATAGCTTGGGTTCGATTCCCTAGCATTAATTTCCGATCTGGTCAATAACCGTACGATCTTAACACCTTTTTGAAATTTCTACCGCTCGAATTCGACGGTAAACTGTAGGTCCTATTTGTTTCTACCTTAGCGCTGAGGAGGAACACGTGGGAGAAAAACGGCCGTTATCCTGCAGTGGGCCGAAAGGCCAAAGGCAAATGATGATAACGATGATATTATGTATTTAACTAAGGTGTTTTTAATATTCCCATTCCCAAGTTGGGTTGTACAAAAATAATTAGGTACATTAATGATATCATTATATAATAAATGATACTTGTTTTATTTAGAGTAACTAGATGAGGAAAGGAAAGCTTTTTGAGAGTAGCGTATTCTGTCGCTCGAATTCGACGGTAAACTGTAGATCCCATTTGTTTCTACCTTAGCGCTGAGGAGCAACACGTGGCAGAAACAAGGCCGGTATCCAGCAGTGGGAGGAAAGGTCAAAGGCAAATGGCGATGAAGATGATATTATGTATTTGACTGAGGTGCTTTTAATATTCCCATTTATCAAGTTAGGTTGTAAAAAAATAAATAGGTGCATTAATAATATCATTATATACCTAATAAACGATACTTGTTTTATTTAGAGTAACTAGACCAGCAAAGGAAAGTTTTTTGAGAGCAGCGTATTCCTCCATTTTGGCCATTTTCAAATATACGAATTGGTAGCACGAGGTATATATGGCAAAATCTATTTTCTATTCTATAGGAATGCGTTACTCATCTAGTAACTGCAACTTTATTGTAGCTTGCGATTTCCTGGCCTATTATAATTAAATATAATTATTTCAAGTTGTCTGTGTTTGTTTGTGTGTTATGATAGATATAACTTAGATGGGGAAGGGTCCAAACCAAATCTTCGTATAAGATTTTTTGTCTTACTAATAAAATTATTTTAAAATGCAAAATAAGACACATTCCAATGTTTAGACAGTTTTTATAAAATGTTGTTATACATACTACTTTACTTTTCCTGAAAATGATATATTATTTATTAATCGATCGAATTTAGGTAAATAATTTTTATAATACTGGCCAGAAAGTCAAAAACACGAAAGTTGCAATTTCTGTATTCAATATCTTTTATTCTTATAACTATGAAAGGTATACCGACGTAGGAGTTACAATACACCTAGCGTAGCCAGCTGTAGTTATTAGGAGTATTCTTATGTGGTATATTTCTTACGATGGGCATTTTTCAGTTATGGATTAGTGCTTTATTTGCACAGCACAAACAGAACGCATTTTTGTCTTTGTTAGTTGCTTGCAGATTCATATTTCCGACAAAGACGTATGTCGTAGTGACATCTGCGAACGAAATAAGACCAACACTGTAAGTGTGACGTATTCTGTCGGCTGATACGTTTAGTAGAAAGAAATAGAGATACTTGAAGAATGTCGCGCAGATGCAGCCAAAGTTCACTACTTAAATCTGTTTCCAGCAGTATTTAAAATGTTTTGGAAGTTTATACGGCAATATTTTATTTTATACACTTGGGAACCTTTGTTTTTGCTGAGAAATATTTCGACGACAATGTCGGAGCCGTTGTCAACCGCGTCCCAGATTCGGTCAAAATTATGACAACCAGATTTGTAAAAACTGTTGAGGGTCGACAAAAGCGCAGTTTGGCTAAATTGCACAACAAGGGTAGCTACTTTGTACCTAACTTAAGCGATATTCTAAAAATTTTAAATTAAATTGTCTTTTACAAGTCCCAAATTTTCACTAATATTCGTAGCACTATTGTTATGAACAGCCAGTTCAACATTGGATGTTAGTTGGTGTTTAGCTATTCTAAAAATAAAACGCTGTTAGAAATGTCCGGAAATTTTTTGAATACGCAGTGTCAACAATTTGTGTTAAATCTATTCTATTATTTTACGAGTGAAAATGACAATTTTGGTCCATTACGCGAAGTTGAAGCGGTTCGGGAACGAGTTGCAGATGCATTAAAAATAAATTTAACCATCATATGGAAAATAGTGCAGCAAAGGAAAGACAACCTGCCATTAATAAAAAAAAGTTCACATCTACAGGAAAAAGTTAAAAACTGAAGATATGCCCGAAACATTAAAAATGACAGTTACATATGCAGTGTACAGAATGTACGTTGAAAAAATGCCAGTCACTTTAAAAACAGTACAACAAAATTTGAAAGACAAACAAATTCTAAATGCTGCAATATCAACGATTAGGAAACTCTTTATTGGATTTAAATTCAAGAAAGATTGCAACCGTAGAGCACTATATGTGAAAAAGCTAGTGTAGTGTCATTGCGAACGGCTTTTTAAAAAAATATATTGATAATACAAATTCACCATCAACCATTCAACCTCTAAAACATTTTAAATACTGCTGGAAACAGATTTAAGTGGTGACATTTGGCTGCATCTGAGCGACATTCATCAAGTATCTCTGTTTTTTTCTCTTAAACGTGTCAGCTGGCAGAGTACGTCACACGTACAGTGTTGGTGTTGTTACTTTCGCAGATGTTACTACGACATATGTCTTTGTCGGAAATATGAATCCGCGAGCAACTAACAAAGACAGAAATGCGTTCAGTTTGTGGTGTGAAAATAAAGCGCTAATCAGAAACTGAAAAATGCTGATAATAACAACTAGTTCTTAACAAGTTTGAGAGCCCTGGGCTAAACAAATATCTTTGGTTGTAAAAATTATAATTTAAAATATATCTACATTGCACAGGTTTATTTAGTTCAATAATATTTATAATATAATAAAGCAGGTTTATTTGTATTTATAAAAATACACACAATAGAAAAAAGCTTAAAAATTTCACATTTAAATTTTCATTTGCGGAATTTACTTTCTGCAAATCTATTTACAATTTCACTATGATCTATCGGATAGAATATTAACATCAGTAAATTACGATTGTCCTAAGAATGATCGCAGATAATTTTTAATTTGTTTCAAAGTAGAAAATGATCTTTTCGCACTACAATTGGTGTAAGTAATATTTAAAAATAATCGTACAACTTATATTGGGTAATGTGTATTTGGTGTCCAAATCAATTATTGTTTAATTAATTATGTTTGTTAAGTTTTGAAGACATTTCAAATTAAATAAGGTTTTGCGTCCAAACTAAAAAAAGCATTTCAACATACTCGGTTCTTAAGCGCCCTTGGATCAATCCTGAGCTATAGCCCATTTAGCCCAATGGATAAGGACGACCTGTAGATACAATATACATTTCAAAATACAAAACATAATTTCTGTATGAATATAAGAAAGATTACTGCGAAAGCGTTTAGCTGGAAAGAAAATATTCAGCTGGATTGTTAGTTGTTGTATTTTATTATAATCTGATGCCAACAGTTTTCTAAATACTATCTATTATTAATATAGAAAACATTACAGTGCAATGGTAATTAATACCACAGTTACCTCAGTAAAGAAGGACTAAGCAGGAAATACTTGTAAATACATGGTAATTTTGGGCACTTACCTTACTTACAATGAACGTCAAATTTAGTATGCCAGACAAAATATGAATTGAAAATAGTCTTATATTCGAGAGCTAAAGGCTTAAATTTATGCAGTCTTGTTAGATATATTTAGCAGTATTTCAAAGTAACTGGTCAGCCAATACAGTAGAACCTCATTAGGAACAATAATTATGTCATTTACAGACATTCAAATTGTCACATGTTAACGTAATTATGCTATGGATACAGTAATTGTACAAGGAAATAATGGCACAACGTGTATTAATCAATAAATAAATAATGTGTTATTATTATTATCACCAGTAGTTGCAGGACTACTGAAGATAGTATAGGTAATCTCGCGTTGATAGATGCTACACCTAAATACAATTTTATCTGCGGTCTGCGGATTACGATATATTTGGATGATAAAAACTTTACATCCTCAGCTAAATTAACTTCACCATGCCAACGTCCCAGTATACCCACATTTTGCGTGTATCATACATGGAGGCAACCAATTTTAGAAAGGTTATACGATATAAAAAATGGACCGACGAAAAAGCGATAACTAATATGCTAGCCTTCTGGCATAAAATCGCTATAACAAATTTAATTAAAACGATTAAAATTAATTGATTTGTTTTTTATTATTATACCAATCAATTTCCAAAAATTCTCAGAAGATGAATTACAGTAGGTTCAGCAGCATATACTACTTGAGAAATGGGAAAATCGTAAAGGTGAAAATCTGGTGAAACAGTTTCTAAGAAAATTTTCCAAACGCAAC
This sequence comes from Limonius californicus, assembly GCA_014611495.1. NCBI lineage: Eukaryota > Metazoa > Arthropoda > Insecta > Coleoptera > Elateridae > Limonius > Limonius californicus. Next base: position 20,807 of record JABXWE010018836.1, read on the forward strand.
CGAAACGTAGTAACGATTGAACTATTTTCTCAAAATTCGCTCTGTTTGCCATTTAACATAGCTATTTAAACAGTAAACTTTCATTTTTATTTATAAATCCTAGAAAATAAGCCTACTGTTAAGATTTCTGAAGATCACGTAATAGAAGAATAAGAACTTCTCAAGGAACGAGCCAACGAGCCTTGTATGTTTCAATAAACTTTAAGTATGATATGTCACTTGGGGAAAAATATTGTTAGTACAAAATTATTTTTAATTTTTCACCACGCAATATAATATACAGCGCGATCAAGAAGCAACGTAATTGTGATTGCATTTGGAAGATATCTATGTTGCCGTTATTATTGCTGTTGTAAGAGATTTGAAACTAACCGAAGGCTATTTTCAAATGTCTTACGATGAGTGACTATTTAATCAAATATGTATATATATATATATATATATATATTTAAATTGCTAAATGAAAAACCCTCTATGTGCAACTGAAAATACATTTTCTGTCTGTCAAACTTTTTATAAATAAATTGGAAAATGTTTATAAATATGTAAACATGAGTGATAATTTAAAGTAAATAGTGTGGTGCTAACTCAGTTGGCAGAGCGTTCGTTTTCTGAGCAACACATTGACTATGGCTTGGATTCCACTGCATTACCATGTAGCGTATAAAAATTTTGTGTTGGAAACCGACTACACGTTCAAGGCAAAAAGTGAATTATGGCTGGGTACCACTTCCCCTGCATTACCACGTAGCATATAAAAATCTTGTGCTGCACACCCACTACACACAGTTTCTTAATCCGGTTAGGAACCGTGAATTTGTTAATAGTGGTAGCTCACTTGACAGAGCGCTCGTTTTCGGGGCAAAACCTTGACTAACAACACTTTTTATAAATAAATTGGAAAATGTTTATTAATATGTAAACATGAGTGATAATTTAAAGTAAATAATGTGATGGTAACTCAGTTGGCAGAGCGCTCGTTTTCTGGGCAACAGGTTGACTATGGCTTGGGTTCCACTGCTTTACCACGTAGCAAATAAAAATCTTGTGCTGGAAACTCACTACACACAATTCCTTAATTTGGTTTGAAACCGTGGAATCCTAATGGTGGTAGCTCAGTTGGCAGAGCGCTCATTTTCTGGGCAAAACCTTGACTAACAACACTTTTTATAAATAAATTGGAAAATGTTTATTAATATGTAAACATGAGTGATAATTTAAAGTAAATAATGTGGTGGTAACTCAGTTGGCAGAGCGCTCGTTTTCTGGGCAACACGTTGACTATGATTTGGATTCCACTGCATTACCACGTAGCATATAAGAATTTTGTGCTGAAAACCCGCTACACACAATTTCTCAATCAGGTTAGGAATCGTGGTGTCTTAATGGTGGTAGCTCAGTTAGCAGAGTGCTCGCTTTCTAGGCAAAATGTCAATTATGGCTTAGTTCCACTTCCGCTGCATTACCTTGTAGCATATAAAAATCTTGTGCTTCATACTCAGCACAGACAATTTGCAGTTAACAACCGTGAAACATTAATGCTAAAAACCTTCTCTGGAATTTCTGTTGTTGGGTTCAACGTTAAACTGTAGGTCCCCCGTATTTCTATCTTAGCTCTGAGGAGAAACACGTAGCAGAGAAGAGATTAGTGCCCGGCAGTGGGGCAAAGAGGCTGTTGATGAAGAAGATGAAATACGTGTAAATACGTATTACTTAAAAAATGAAAACTATTGACTGTTATTAGTAGTATCATATTTATTTATTAAGTATTATAAAATTCATGGAATTGAAGCTCGAAACAATTTATAAATTTAGAAAAGTTTATTTTTAATTATTTTGTCTATATAATATATTTATAACATTTTCCTTAAGGTAACAGAAAGTATACAGAACGTCCGACACCAATTCTCGGTACTCTAAAATGTAAGTTTTTTTTGCATTTATATTTACTTATTTCAATATAAATTTGAACAAAAATAGTCTATGGTTTCTTATTCTACTAGTATTATTATTTGATTAACGTATTTTTTCTTAAAACATTAGTACAATTAGAACTACATTTACGGTGTTGATTAATTAAGTATGTTATTACCCTGTTTATGCAGTTACTGCCTGATGGAAACCTAATCATCTACTCTGCAAATAACAACAAGTAGCAATACCTATCGCACGAATTTGGTGTGTGTATATTTAAAATGTTTAAATACAAATAATTCATAAAAACAGAACCAGAAGTTATGAAGAAAGCACATTTGTATGACAAAACCATTATACCGAAATAGAATAAGATAAATCTACTTTTTTGTTAATATAACCCAATTAATTATGATTAACCTTTTGGTTTAGGGCGTTTTTAGGTCTACTGAAATAATATTAGATTTTTCTAATTTTGATATTTCCTGATTGGCTTATTTTTGTGCACATGACAAAATACATTATTTAAACAGAAATTGCTTTAGTATAGATCGGAGGATAATATCACGAAATAAATTCAAAGCCTCAAAATTATTTATTATTTACGGTTGAGCCCATTTCACATGATATCGATAAACTGGTAAAACATAGACATCATTCAATGCGATAACATTATTTTCCTTTGCGTAATTCCACCAAATTGCGTTTTTATAATGACAATAGTGCGGCGCAGTATGTTATTTTTAGGCATGGAATTTTTATTTTAGTTTTTCTGTAGGTAACAGTAGTTCTCGTGACAAAATGTATTAATGTTAATTTACCATACCAAAAGATAATTGCCATTTATTATCGCTCGCTTCAAGAACTGACCCACTGTCTTTAATTTTTATAATGCGCGTGTCAATAAAATACATGGAATCTTAGAAACAACTTACTAGCTTTAATAACTGGCGCAGGAGCGCTTTAAGGACTTTTTTAGCTGACTGCGGCCATCAAGAAAAGTAATTTTAAAAGAATCAGTTTTGCACCTGTTCGTTTAAAAGAGACAGACGAATGGGTTTTTTAAGTTACACAATCCTCGAATCACCTGCAGCTTTACTAATGATAACTATTAGGCAAATTCCGACATTTTGTTAACGTTTTATAGTAGAATGTCCTGAAATAAATGCTATACAATTCTTGTTGCATTATCCATTTTTTGTATTAAAATATAAAACTTCTATAAGAAGAAGGAATGAACTGATAAAGAACAGTATAAAATGAATATCTCTTTGTATATAACTCTGGAGATGATTTTAAATTATTTTAAATTATATATATTTAATTTCGGAGCAAATATGCGACGCCATTTGTGACATCATTGATATTTTCTGTAAAAGGCAACCTTCCTTATTTTTAGTGTTGTTAGAACTTAAAATTTTCTTTACAGCTATAGTATAGCTGTTTAGCAGCGCATACTAAATATAAAACAACTAGAATATCTATTTTTCGCATACTAGTTTCTTCACGCGAAGTACGAAAAGAAGTGGAAACTTGGCAACTGTGTAATATGCATGTTGTATGCTCTACCGAAGATATTTTGTAACAACTATGGAAAACTAAAAAAATATTTATTACGTAATTGTTATTATCTAGACCAGTCCATATTCTTCACTGGTGTGAGATATACGAAATCCTTCAGATAACCCCATAAACAAAATTCGAATGGAGTTCGATCAGGTGATGTTGGCGGCCAAGCTATAGTAGCCCTACGACCAATCCATCGAACTGAAAAATGATTTTGAAGGCAATCTCGAATCATGATTCTATAATGGGCTGGAGCACAATCTTGTTGGTATTATATATTATGTCTAATTAATTATCAGTGCAACATTTTCCAATAATATCTGAAAATCTTGCAGCATTAAGAGGATTTGGCAGAATAACAGAATAACAGAATCAATTAAATAATTATTTACCATACCTGTCCAAACATTAACACCGTATCGATATTGACGACTTCGAACATGAGTTGCATGAGGATTCTCATCTTCTCACACATGAGAATTATGAATATTGTAAATCTTATCCTGCGTAATGTCGCCTTACCTATCTGTCTACAAAATATTGGACATAAAATTCGAATTTTCCTGATGTTGATTTCATAGCCATTGGCAGTACCTAACTTGTGCATTATAATCCTGTGGTAATGTGTTGCAGTTTCGTTTTTCGAAAAGGATATAGGCCGTTGTCGTGTAATATTCTGTGTATTGTCGACTTTGGTATCTCTACAATCCGGGAAATATTACGTAGGCTCTTCGTAGGCTCCCATTCCATTAAATCTAACACATTTTCTTCAATATTGAGCTGTCTTACCATAAATGGACGAACAGCATCACCTTTATTTAGAACAACACTTCCTTTCTTTTGTAGTTGTTGGTCAGTTCCTTTAATAAATGTGTGGTGGTTATAGGAAAGTACAAATCAATCCATGGGCCATTGTTAGTGATTAAATTTTTAGGGTCTTTATTTAGCGAGAAGATTTTAAATAAACAGTGGCACCTGCACTTTTCTAATATGAGTTAATATTACACATTTTACCCATTTCAATAATCAATTAATAACACATTCCCGTCGTTCCCTCCTCTAACTTTTATTACTTACTTACATTATGCTGCTAAGGTAAGATAATATTTAGGCAATTTTTTTGCTATCACGTGAATTGGCCAACGAGGGCTACTGCGTAACCAGCTAGATCTTCAGGTCTAATAGCTCTTCACTGTTACCGTACGGAGTTACATAAGAAACATATAAGCTGTAAATATATCCAATAATATGGAAGATTCCTGGAATACATACTACATGGCAATTTACACCTAATCTTAATAAAAATGTTCAACAAAAATTAATTAGTACTATCCTGCTGTCAAATTATAAATAGTACAGTAAACATTTATTGTATATTTCTATGTATATATTATACAGAGGGCCGCTGTTAAAGATGGAACCAAAGCTCTCTTGCTAAAACGGTTTTAGATGTTATTTGAAAATTGGAAGATTAGAATTTGAAACTATTTCGTATATTTTAGGGTAAACATTTTTTTACAACTGCAGTTTTTAAGCATAGGCGCCCCGCCCCATCTTGTTTTTTTTTAAATAGCATCGTGGCATATGTGATACATCATTAGAAAGCTTATATGTTTCTCTTTATAACCATTTTAAACATGTAAGGGGTTACGTGATAAAATATTGCACAAAAATTGGGAAATAGTTTTCGGTATCCTAAGCCAGCTGATTTATTGATTGTAAATCTGGAAACCATAGCATTGACAGAACGTTAATAAAATTAAAAAAAGAGTCAATAAGAGGTTTTTGTTATTCTTGTTGTTTCACTGAGATCTAGGACGCGGGCTTCTAAACATCTCTGCACTCCATATTTGACCTATTGTAGGTACACGCTAATTATGAATTTTTTGCATATCTAGGGTAATTGCAAGTCCAGTAGTGATTTGTAAAGTGGGGTTAGTAGGTGACAAAAAAGCATATTATACTATCGTCAATTTTCTTATAATTGATGTATTAAGCAGCAAATAAACCTTGACTTGAGTTTTGAGAGTTAGCATTCACAGTCCTAATTGCAGTAAATGTACTGAACTGTATAATTTAATATACAGGGTGAATAATAAAAAATAAAATAAAAATGTTGCCAGTGACAAAAATAAATGTTTAGGTATCGTGATTGTTCTTGAAATTTTTATTATGCAAATGTATGATATTTTTACATGGCTGTATAGAGAGTAAAAAGCACTAACGGGTAATTCCATAAAAAGTATAGGTTGCCATTTAAAAAAATGTCGATGACGCCATAAATAAAACATATGACAATCGAAAAAGAAAATAATGAACGCCAAATTGTGGCAAATAACTTGATAGGAAACTTTTGTAAGAAACTTTTTTTCATAAAGTTATTATTTAAGGCTGTAGCGTCGATGTTCCTTACTTTTTATTCACCCTGTATATAATATAGTATAATAATGCATTAAAGTGGTGTAAAAGTATTGTAAAAATCGAATATATAATGTATTTGTTATTAAACAATTATAAAAAATATGCTGAGTATAATAATCGAATAATCAGAATGGTAAATTGGTATAATAATCAATTATTCAGATTAAATCGAATAAAATGGATTAATAGACATAGATTATTAACCAATTAATATGCACAGAGGCTGTGGTAAATGTACTGAACTGCATAATGTATTAAAGTATAGTGATACATTAATGCTACAAAATTATTGTAAACAATTAAATACTTCACATATTAGTTAGTTAGTTTTGCGGAAAACGACAATTTTTTCAAGTCAGGCGTATTTTTCAATGAAGCTACTTTTGATTTGTATGGTTTTATCAGCAAATTCAAGTGTAGATACTGATCTGATACTAACCCACATTGAATGGAAGAAGTTCATACCCAGCGACCTCAGAAAATCAACGTGTGGGCAGGTATCCTTAGCCACAATATTGTTGCGCTCTTTATTATCGAAGGAAACTTTATTTCTCCGAAGTTACTTCAACTGCTTCAAGAAAATGTTATTCCTCGAATTATTTAACTTTGTACAAAAGCAGTGCGAATCTCCCGATTTGTCCCCGTTGGACTTTTATAGGGTTATTTGAAAAGTCACGCGTATGTTAATAGGTCATACAATTTAGAAGAATTAAAAATTTGCATTCCTGCTAAAATTACTGCTATTTTAATTAAGTTCAGACAGTTAGTTACATAATTCTTTAGACATTTTCAGACATCAAATTCATTATTGCCAAGAACTAAATGGATAACAGTTTTACCAACTTCTTTTTTAAGCAGTGAGTTCAGCGTGTGGTTTTCACAGGTAAATGTTATTGTTGTTATTGAGTTTTTAGAACGTTTTAATGTTTATACAACTTTATTTTACTGATTGGTTTTTGTTTATATCTGACGTTCTGTTAATTCTGTAGTTCCTAGATTTAAAGTGTAATAAATTAGACGGCAAAGTACAAAACACATTTTTCTAATGTTTCTGTATTTTTTTCTTCATACATGTTTGAGATGGTTAGAAAGAGAAAAAATAAGCTTTCTAGTGATGTATCACATAGGCAATATTAATATTTAAAAAATCAAAATGGCGATCACGCTCTAAAATAGCAAGCGTAATTTTTTTTTCTGTAAAATATTTGAAATATTTTCAAATTCTAATCTTCCATTTTTCAAATCTATATCTAACCGTTTTAACAAGAGCGCTTTGGTTACAGATTTAACAGCGACCCTGTATATTGATACTAGATATATTTCTATTAACATATTGTTGTAACTCCAGTAAACATTTCTTTGTCAAAGATTGGGCTTTGCTACTAAAAGACATTTTATAAAAAAATATGTATACTGTTGTACAGACCTATGTGTTGTGCAGACCTGTGTTGTACAAAATTCTTAAAAATAAAATAGGCGTTGATATGTAAAGCAAATATGTACAGTAGTATTTATCAGATACAAGTAATGTTAAAAATGTTTTAAATACGGCAAAATAAGCGCTGTAATTTAAATCAAATAACATGTTCAAAATGGAAGTTTCTAAAATATTACGATTGTTTCGTACGTTTTTGCTATCACAATGTACAGTTTAAGACAAGATTGATTTGGCTGTGGATTAATATCTATCAATTGTCAATTCTAGATTTTTCTAATAACAATTAGAATTGATCTATTACTTATTACTCTTTTGTAATGACTTTCAAAGGAGTACAACCAGAATTATAAATTGCGTTTTAAAATAAAACGCAAACTGAGATAGATTTCTGGTTCTTAATGAAGTATCTTCTTTTATTTGCCAGAATAATAACCGTTTGGAGTCGTGGTCTGGGTATCGAATTAGAATTCAGCGGGTGTCCAGTCTAACTCCCTGTGAGCAACTGAGGTGATTGCCTGCCAATCTCCGTTCTTGCACCCTTCTCAAACTTAGACACTACAGTTTTTATAGTTAATCAATGAGTATTCTTCGAGCTGGATATAGCGCAACTGATAAAACAATTTATAACAATGAATATATACCTTATTGGTAATTGTTTTGTTTTTAATATCTGAAAGCTGTTAGAAAAATGCAAGAATCTATATCATAGCAATGTCGATAATAATACCGTTTTAATTTACTTGTTATGAATTCCGTTTGATACTTGTAACAATTGAATTTAGCAACATCAAAATAGGAATTTCAGTACGTATTTCTGTCTTAGACATATATTCATTTATTTCCTACGAAACCCTATTTCGAATCTACTGAATCCTACTGTTTGCAACCCGGATTCAATTCACAATTTAAACACAGATGTGTGCAATAGTGGAACCATTCTCTAATGGAAAAAATGTTCCCCGTTTTATTTGTCAATTAAATAAAATCAAACTGTAATTTATTTATAAATCTTCACTTGCAGAGACGTGCTTAATTATAGCTGAGCTGGTTTTTGAAACTACCGGATAATAAATTAGAAAATGCAATTTTATTTCTTATTATTGCAATAGCTGCACACATGCATTTTATAATTAAAAATATGATATCTCGCACCGATTTCCGTTTGCAAGTCTGGGAAATTGCTAAATCGCTAAAGCGTGACTGTAATTACTAAGAAGTAAAACACGCATTCTTTGTATTACGAAAAGGGTTCGCGATGAAGTAAATTTGCTATTAGCTACGAGTGACCATATAATGAAGCAACATGGTGAAGCAGACTTAAAATTATTACCCAACGGTAAGCGGTAATAAAAATTACTGTTGCCTATAAATAACAAATCGATATGAAATGTTTAAGGTCCGAATTTGGAATATTAAAGCAATCAGATTTTCCTCATTGTTAGCCGTCTTCTGCTTTGACTTTGACTTGGGTCATATAAAAGCATCTAAATTAGCATTCATTCATTCATATTCCACAGAACTTGGTAATACATCTCAAAATTACGTTATTACCAATTAGTAACAAAATTAATAGTGTGTCAACTTGGACATGTTCCAGTTCCTAGATTCGGTTTCCCCTTGATTTATTTCTCTAAGTTAACTAAGCTGCTTAAAAACTCATATATTTGTGTAGCGCAGCAAAAAAATATGACACAGGTGCTTATGACAGCATAATATGCTTTACACTTCCCTGTTTTATAAAAATGAAATTGGCGGTATAAGCTCTACGATGTAAATTTTAAATAAAAAGTAAACATTTTTTAATTACATATTACTTACACTTCTTCCTAATAGATTAATAGGTAATCGTTTACTATTAAACAGTTTACTATTAAACAGTTTACTATTTAAGGATTTTATGCAGATTATGATTTTACAGTTTTTTTAACCAGAATTTAAACTCTACAACAAAAATAATTTAAAAAAGTATATATCTCATAAGAAAA
>JABXWE010018837.1:0-17335 GCA_014611495.1 Limonius californicus
CCCCCCCCCCCCCCCCCGCCTGCTATATACCTGTGCTCACGCGGGTTTTAATATTTATGTATGTATATATATATACTTCTGTACTGACTTCTATACCCAGCTGCCTTCTTTATTTTGCCAAATATGAGTCTCCCAGTTCAAATGATCTATGCAGGTGTATACCATTGTACTTCGCTGAATTTGTTTCTGGTATTTACTTGTCGCTCAGTTTTACAGGTTGACAAATACCTCGTTTTGGGGAGAACGTAGCTTGTACCGACTTTTACCGATTAGATTTAATTTTATTTTATTTTATTTAGCTGTTGTTGCAAATATCCAATTGCTCTTGCTGGGTTGATGTGCGATCCCATTATGGTGGTGTCGTCTGCAAAGTTGCTGTTGTGGTGTTATTTACTATGGGCGGTCTCCCAGATTTAATGATATATATTTGCTGACTCACAACAGTACTTCTTCTCCTCTAAATTTTTGTTAATTTTTCGTACCACTCTGTGAACCTTATCTACTATTACCTGTTCTTCCCTAAACGCAAATTGGTTATCAGCTGTTATTAGGTATATTTTCAGTAAACATAGGTTTATTCCTTTTAGAGTAATTTCTCTAGAACTTGTGATATTATAGGTAGTAGAGTTATAAATATATATGACGAAACGTCCGCTAGATCTTTTACTGGTGTCGGGTCGGTAAGAGTATAATTTCTATTGAGCCAAGTAGTACCCGATTCTTATTATCATGTGGAACAGTATCGTTACCTAACTTATTCAAATTTCAGGTTCCTAGTTTTTTTACTAAGCACCCGATAATAGTGTCATACGCAAGATCAGTTCCTATAATATTATGAATTTTTGTAGTGGCAATTCCATCCAATTGGAATTTTCTAGTAATTGTATTGTGTTGTAACAGATGTGCTTCAGACCTTTGCTTTGCTAGTTTATCTGTGTTTTATTTCCTTTTATACCTCTGCGGCCTGGCACCCCCGCGTGTTTTACCTTGTTAGAGTTTTCCAGTGTTAGGAGACTACAAAGGCAGTTCCAGACAAGTTTTAAATTCGATTAATTCCAAGCTGTCAGAGATAATAAGAATGTTTTTGTTCGTATATCCCGTTCTTATGTTCTCTTTCATTGCTGCTAAAATTACATAGGCTTCTGCTTGGAATACAGTGATAGTGCTATTTGTTTCCATATCGACGGAAATTAATACAGGATAAAATAAAGCCCGAGCTATTAATTTTTGAATTAGTTATTGTACACCCTGTGACGAGATTATTTACAGCCAGTTTGCTGTTGGACTTTATTGCACTGTGTATGATTCTGATACACACGTTAAAATTCGCTCTGGATGGCGTTGGATTCCCCAAATTAAGTATGACGGGAGACATACTACATATATTATCCAGGGTATGTACTATACAATCTGCTAGGGGTTTGAAATTTATAAAATTGAACTAAATGGAAACTCATAATTCTTTGTTTAATTAGGGGAACAGATATTGCAAATAGTTGATTTTTACTTTGTAATTTTTGTTTTTTCTGTTGCTTAGTTTTGAAACATTTTGTTAATTAATTTATTTTAAATTTAATTTGAATTTGAAAAGTGGAAAAGAGGGTTTCATTTATCCTGTATTAATTTCCGTCGTTATGGAAACAAATATTAGGTAGTAAATTAAATTGCCTACATTTAGGCGCTTCTTAAAGAATCTTTGAGAAGCTCTATCCGTGAAAGGAAACACTTTTGACCATATATTTATTAACAAAAAGTGTTTGTTTTCATGTATACTTTAATCCCTAGAAGTTTGTCCCTGCAAATCATTAACACCCTGCATATATATATACAGGGTGTCCTTTAAATACCTTAAAAGCTTCAGGTAGCACTCTTCTGTAAGAAATACAGTCCTCAAAAACACTAACACGAACTTCCTATAGTGCTTAGTTTCCTCACACGAGACACTTAACGAATATTATACTTGGCAACGTTGACGATGTCTTTGCATTTATGGAGAATTTAATTAGTAGGCCGACATTACATCAAAGATTTTGACAAATGTCGAAAAACAAATTTTCTACTTTTCATCACAATACCATGGCCTTGCACTGTTGTCAAATGTAGTATTTACGAAATTTATCATTTTTAACAGTACTTCCAGAAGAGCAACTAGAGCGTCAACTCAATATTAATCTTTACATAATCAAGTGGCAGTCAGTCACTTATCAGCAGATACGTGCAACATTAAAGTTCTCGTTATTGTTTCCATGAAATTCTGTTTTTAAGAAAGATGATGAAATCTTTAACAACTTTCGTACAAGAAACTGAAGCTTCTTCAAAGATACCTGACTTTTTTTTGGAAGATTTGTATTAAGCATTCAAAAGAAAAATTGCCTAATCGCCACCGTCCTATGCCTACCTTTGACCTGAAGCGTTTTAAGGTATTTAAAGGACAACCCTGTATATATATATATATATATATATATATATATATATATACATATATAAATTTTACGCGGGTATCCGTTTAAATACTGCACTATACAAGATAATCAAAATTAAGGTCAACAATACAGGTAGACCCTTAATTTATAGATATGTGGATACTCCTTGATGTATCATATGATATTCAAAAATTTAAACCAAAAGAATATGGCAATAATCTCATGATCAATGAAAGAAAACGAATATGCTATAGATGTGTTACATAAAGAACAAGTTACAATCGTAAGAGGAACTCTAGATTAAGATGACTAAATCAGTGGCCCTATTAAAACAGTTATAAATATTGTAACGTTTGTAGTAGCTACCTATACAATATCATTCCTTCATAGCTAACTACTAGCAGGGCTTTGCATTTAGGTATTTACTGCTAAGGATCTTCTTTGTATCACTTATCAATTGAACCCATTTTACAGCAATTTATGGTTTTGGTGGGTTCCTTATCATTTGCAATTTATGTCCTTCCTATTAATGGTTTTGATGGTTTGTTTTAACCCCATTTTTTATATTATTTCAACTTAGTCAACATGTCTTAGTACAGAGTCAAACTGCTGTAGGTCTGCTTTTGTAATCTTTCACATGTTGAACTTTTGGTAACAACTCTATAAATTTCTTATTGCTGTTTTGTGTGCCATATCCCATGTAATGTTCGTCAAACTTTATAGTATAAAATATTAAAGACAGTTTTATTGTTTCTGTCAAAATAACTATTATTCTTAATTTGTAGTACAATTCATGAAGAGTCTTAAATAACATTTTGCAGGTTCTGATAGCAATCTTCTGTGAAAAGATATGATTTTTTGTTAAATGTTCCTCATTATCTTACAGATATAAATATTACAACAAACAGTGATGTATATAAAATTCGAATACGTAATTTAACGACACCGTTGTACTAAACTACAAGTACATTACTTTTACAAAGTAACATATTAAATCTAAAATATTCTATATTTACACGTACCTTTTAAGCTACCTCTGTTCAATAAATATAGAAGCAATTTAAAGCATTCCTAAATAGGTTGAGGAAATACAAAATACATTGTATTGTCTCTTGTTTGATCAGCAAAGTCAAAAGGCTAGGTATGGTAATTTGTTACCGTTCATTAACAGTCTTTACGTTTCATTGGTGGGCTCCGACTTCTTAGCCGCTACCGTTACCAACCTTCATTTAAACCCTAAAAAAAGTTCATAAAATTATAGCGATTGTATAGCAAGCGTATTAATTTATAATTCAACTTGCAATACCTTAGAATAAAGCTTATGGCTAATCAAACTAGTAGTATTGATTTTGCAAAACCAATTTATAGTATTGCTCATTTCTTCGCTTTAGTACCACCTTATAACATAGACGATGGTTTAAAGTTGCTGAAACATAAGTGCTATTCCGTTTTCTTTACGCTGATAATACTGAGCTTGCACATCTATACCTTGCTTATATTGGAAGAAAATGAATTTCAATGTACTACTATGGAAATTGTGTTTATAATAGCTTATACCACAACAACATTGTCCGTAATTGTTCCTATTTTATTATCAGCATTCGGGAACAACCAAAAATTTAAATTATTTACCACAAGTCTCTATGAAATTGATAAATGTTTTGCGAAGAAACAGTCAACTAACGAAAGATACTTAATAGTTTACTTCCAATTGATATTAGTGCATTCTGTATTTATTTGTCTTCTTGGATACGATCTCATTACATCAGTATCATCCACAGGATTACGCAAATTTTACAAATTCTTAATAAAGGAATTTGGACACTACTTGAGTGCAGTAATGGTACTATTAATTCATAATTATTGTTTGTGTTTAAAACACAGATTTGAAAGAGTAAATAATAAATTACTACGAAAGTTCCAGAATACTTCTTCAGAGTTACGTACACACTTCCCCACAGATATGTTTATCAAGAGAAACGTGGCGCTCATAGTTGACGAAGTGTCCACGGAAATAGCTAAAGCTCGGAAAATCTATAAAAGGTTAACTGATTTGGTAAACTTATTTAATGAAATGTTCGGTTGGCAACTGCTACTAATTATTGCAGTTTTTGCACTGTCTTTGCTAGAGATGATCAACGTAGCAATTCTTGTTATTCAAGGACTGAGCAGCGATATCCTTATTTACTTCTGGTTATTTTTTATTGGGGTAAGTCGTATCATACGATGATATATTCTTAAGGGTTTTCCAATTAGCGCGACAGAACGTGAATGCCAAAATCAAGATTGCTTTGGAATGTAAATGTCAAATCTTGCTAACAAATGTGTTCGGCACATTGTGTTAAGTTAATATGGACAGATATACGATTTAACAGCGCTTAGAAATTATTCGTATTTACCATCAAAATGCGTGTTCGGTTCGCCGGACATTTCGCGCGTTGAGAGGAATTTATGGTCAACATAATCGATCAACCGAACGATTTCTTTATCGTTTAGTTGAAAAGTTTGGACAAACTGGCTCAGTTGCAGATAGGTCAACATTTGTGCGTCGTCGGGGTACCCGATCAGAAGTCAATATTGCTGCTGTAAGCCAAAGTGTAAGACGTGATCCAAACCTCTCTATTCCATGTCGTTCTAAAAAACTTGGCCTTTCTCAGACGACTACGTGGAGAATCTTGCATCAAGATCTTCATCTCAAGGCCTATAAAGTTCAAATCACTCAAGAACTGAAGCCAAATGATCATCATTTGCGTCGAAATTTCGCGAACTGGGCTCCTGAACAATTGGAAGCCGATCCACGTTTTGCAGAAAAGTAGGATTTCGGCTGATGATAATCCTCAATTGATTCACGAATCGCCACCTTATCCTGAGATCACGGTTTTGCGCGGGTTTTGGACTCAAGGCGTGATCGGACCTTATTTATTTGATGACGATGCGGGAAATCATGTTACTGTTAATGGTGAGTGGTACAGAAATATGCTAACGGAATATCTTTGGCCTGAACTGAGAAATGTTAACATAAACAATGTTTCCTTTCAACAAGATGGCGCGACGTGTCACACATCTCGTGAAACAATTAATTTATAGCAACAACAGTTTCCTAGACGCGTTATTTCGAGGAATGCTAATGTCAACTGGCCGCCAAGATCATGCGATATCACACCCTTGGACCTATTTTTGTGGGGTCACGTGAAATCTCTGGTTTACAAAAATAAGCCACGAACGATTTCCGACCTTAAACGGAACATTGAACGCGCCATTCAAAATATACCACGCGATATGTGTGAAAGAGTAGTCGCAAATTGGGCCTCGAGAATGCATTCAGTCAGACAAAGTCAAAGAGGACATTTAAACAATATTATTTTTAAAACATAATGACAGTGATAGTTCTTCAAAATAAAATAAAGATTAAAGGATTATCACATTTTATTATTGTGTCTCATTTGAAAGTTCTGACGCTCTAATTGGAATCCCTTTACAAATAGATTGTAAATATTTAATGTTTAACTATTGATATGTTACATTCGGCGGTATTGCATTCGGAATTTCTGCGATTTGACCTTTTTTGTTACATTTCATATCTTTACATTTGGCATATGTATTTTATGCATACAACATCTTTACAATGAACACCCTTCTCATGTGGTAGAATATTACATTTAATTCTCTTATGTTCGTCGTTCCTCTGTAGGAACCTCGAACCTCTGCCACATTCTGGTCATTTGACAGCACTAACAAGTTTATATTTGACGTAATTACAATTTGCATTATTACCTTTGTCGTTCTTGACATTCAACATAATGTAGGTTGTTATGTTGTTGTGATATTCAACTACATTGCATTAAAAATTCTTTTCATTTGCCTTGATATTATATGCAACGTTACATACCACATCGTTACATGTTTTTAGCCGTTGTTACGGCAAACGTTACTAAATTTCATATTTTTCTTTTATATGCATTCCAATTTGTTACACACCACCAGATTACATTTGCTACTCTTGTCATTTGTTTTATTAATCTCTTCAGGGATGGTTTTATAGCAGTCAATAAACAACAGTAAAAAAATACTTTTATTGAAAAGAAACGTTTATTGCATCTTTTATATTATTACTATAGGTTACACAACAGTTTCAACTTTACAATAAAGAAAAAAACAACTGTACACACTTGTGGTACATCGGGATCATACTTCGGTATGAAAGGCCGCCATACATTCCAGGCACACTGACTCCTTGCACTTGCAACAGCGATACCTTGTCCTTTTTTTGCAGGTTGCTTCATGGCAACGTGGTGGATTTTTATACTCCATTGTTTTCTGGATAGTGTAACTGCACAAGAGTTGTTGCAACTAATGCTTTGAACTCGAGAAAAAGCATACTAGATCCTTTAGATTTTCGAAATAGAATCCATGCGTTTACTAACACCACATTCAGAAAATGAAAGACTATTCTCATATAGAACTTCCCTTCCTTCCTTCAGAAGCTTTTTTTTATCTTTGAGTTTCTTGCTTGCTTCCTGAACCCTGTTAGGACTACCTGTGCCAACCACGAATATCTATTTGTTTCAATTTAAACGGAAGCTTTATAGAAGTAAATTAGTTGTCCAAAAACAGTTTACGATTTTCTACTCCGATTTCGGAACACAGTCGAACTACCTTATCACCAATTACCTATACCTAAATCACATGGTTGTTGGCTTTTTGAATAATGTATTTCAAACTTATGGACATATCCAAATGCCGAAGCCAGCACCCAGACCTTGAAACACCATTTATTGGGTTTGGACTTCAGGTATTGCTTAGTCCTGTGTCTTCCTTTGAACCGAATTATCATTTCGTCTAATGAAAGAAATTCTGGTACACTAACAGCATCAAAAATGGTTTTACTCAAAGTTTCAAGAAATGGAAGGATTTTTATAAATGGGTCTTGATTATCATCGGGAATTACTGAATTGTCTGTAAAATGTAGGCACCTCTTTAGGGTTTCATATCTCTTCAAAGACATAGTATCCGCAATTTGATCAAATCGTAGGCTGGGGGTGCTACTCCAGTACATGCGGTAAGCTGGGTATTTTATATATGTCATAATTATGTTTATACAAAAAAAAGCATCATTTCGGCTTTACTTCTTGAAATTTTTCTCTTCCAGATCGTACAGCATAACGTGCAGTTTCTAAAGCTATAGTTTCAAACAGTTCTTCAGTAAAAACCTGTATGAAAAATGCATATGGAGTAGTACCATCAATATTTATTTCGTAGTGCCCTTGAAACTGGGGTGGAGTTTGAGAAAAAATATTGTCCTTTTCTGTATACCATACTGCTGGTCGAGATGCTGGTTTCTTTAGTTTTCGTTTTAAAACAGCCAAAGGAATATTATCATCCTCACTGTCGCTGCTACACTCTGGAGAGTCCATATCATTTTTATCTGCAGCTGCAGGATGATACTCCGGTTCTAAAAGTCCCAAATCCTCCTCGTCTGTGCCCGTAGCATGAGCCTCATCACCTGAAGAATCAAAATCCTCTTCATTTGCACCTACTGTAGATTGATACTGGGGATCTTCAGCAAAGTCGCCTTCGTCCGATATATATACTCTAAATCGTATAGGTTGTTGCTACATAAGAGTACATTGCTCAAAATATGTATCTTTTCCTGTTTTTCTCCCATAAAAGCTAATGATCGGCATTCCATCTGCCATTGCAGCTAAAAGAAGCCAAACAATTACAACAAGTTTTTACAAAGAAAACATCAGAATTCAGGGTACACATTTGCACCTAGTACACAAATGTGTATATCTATTTGTCACGCCTATGATCTTTTCTACATACAAAATATTGGTTGAAGTGCAAAACCAACCTCGCAACTACGCCACTGCTTAGGTAGAAAATTAACATGTTTGACAGATGTTAGTATCCCGGAAACCCAATCTAAGGAGTAGGTTCCAACAATTAATTTATAGGCGCTACCGACTTATAATTTACTAACATCGTCGGAGGTGGAAAATGGGAAGTCGGACCCCAAGATAGACAATCACCTACCTTTATATCTCCTATCTGTCCTTTATGTAGACTTAGTTCCAGATATTTCGACGTTGCAACCAAAACCTCATTTAATTAATAAATGACACAACCCCACAGTTATAATTCTTCGATACAAAACAATGTAAAATAGTAGTGCCAATTTTACGTTCACGTAATCAAAATAACTAAAGTTAAATTGGGCGAGACTCAAACAAATTTAAGGACAATTATTGCGCTCACTAGAACAAGATAATTTTAATTTTTAGCTCACTATATATCGTAGGAGGCCTCCGCGGATCGGAATAATGCGTGATCATAAAACGACCTAGGAAGAAAAAGTTTCAAACTGTGAAATCTTGATAACGCAATACCATCCTTACTATCGGAGCACCCGGTATATATGGTGTCCGCAAAGTTGTTTCCCCCAATAAATTGAATATTACAATTGTATTTACTATCTACACATATCCCCAACCAAACCCCAATAGTACAATTCAGTGACACAAAATCAAATAATAAATTAATTCTTAACTGACGGTAATGAAATTGTAAACATAAAGACAAGGTTATACAATTTTAAAATATAAACAATTTAATTGCACTTCCCTTTTTCAATAGGTAACGGCTATCAACGCGACCGTGTTCCAGGCTCCTTATATATGGCCCCAAGCGTTCGCCCGGGCTTTGGGAAAACCTTCCCAAGGTAACTCGCCGATGTCTGCGTATCAATTGGGACAACTACGTTTGAATGTAGAATTTTTCCACTGTGTCGCCTTAATTACGGTATTTCCAGCCGCACGAATTTTGCCTAAATTAATTCATCGGATATTAGAATTAAATTTCAGGAAATTAGGACAGGACAAAATTTTTCTGTCAATTAATAACACACCAGTTGATGGAAACTGGCATACCACAAAAAAGTCTTCTTGACCGGAATAAATTCTAACTTGGAAATTGAATTCCTGGAGTTTTTGCTTTCCCTCAACTATGGGAAATGAGCTCCTGTGTGTAGTGAATCCCAAATCGGAAAATGAATTCCAAATCGATAAACGGTTTATTAAGAATTAGATCACTATTCACAAATGTACATTCGGCCAGCACGACAATACTCAAATTGTCCTATTTACGGAAACCGTCGTTGAAATTTCCTTCCCCCCAACTTTTGGAACTCAAATACGTACCTACTGCGCCGTTTGGACGGAAGTGTAACTTCGAAATAAATAAATTCCTACAAATATGCGAATAACTAAATATGTAGTAAGGGTTGCCTTCAAGTAGGCGCGGAAATCGTTACATATTATCATGACAGAGGCACATACATATAACCTATTTTCTAATATTCTGTGATTCCTAAGTCATTATACAGCTATTTATGCAACTAACCTGGTTTTTTCGTTGGCTTCCAATAATTTTTTCTATCTATTTCGCCCAAAATAAGATTGCACTAAAACTGACAGCATGTGATTCACACCACCTAAACATAAACAAACTTCAAACTAAATCAACACGTATGAAACCTGACAAGCCATCTGATCACTGAGCAGATCTGGATCCTTTAGATTTCCATTTAAATGGCATAAGAGTAAATGTACACATATGTGCAAATATCCCTTAAGAGGTTAAGTTGTTGCTTTGGATGTTAATATGTTAGGAATTCTTGTTATTCAGCAATATGTGTATTTGATATTGTTATATTCGACATTGATATATTTAACGTTGTTACTTATGGAATTCCACTTTCCATTATTCGAAATTAGGTGAATTCGAGGACGCGGTATTTAACATTATTACATTCGATTCACGTCGTTATATTTGACATCTAGTATTATGCCCACTTAGCGAAGTCAAAGTCGACAAATCAAATCCGATATAATAATATAATAATCGACGATTACCAAATTTGTCAATGTTGCATTCGACGAAATAGCATTTAACATTTTTGTCACTTCGCATTAAATGCATTTCAGCTTGCAGATATTTAAAGAGATTCTTATCATTAGATGTTATATAATTTAAAGGATATTACGTTAGTGATACATTGAAGATTAGTATCACTAAGCATCATGAACATTCGATGTTTGCTACATTTGAGTATATGTTCGAGTTTATTGTCTGTGATAACATAGGTTCCATATTATTGTCTTGAGGAACCAATTTTTTCATTTAGGAACAGATGCTTTCGATGTTGTTTCGACATTTCTACATCGAACTTTCGACATAATTTAAATTTGAAGATGTCACATTCGAGGTTACTGTACGGTTGCTACTCTGTAATAAGTTCATTCCACATCGTTGTATTCGACGATCTTTCTCATTCGGCACCATCAAATCAAATCAAACAGGCTAGGTTGCATTCTATTCTACTGTAGGGAACATTCTTCTATTCGATGCCATTGTATTCGACCTTGTTAGATTGCAGATGAGGCAATCCATGAATTTTTCGATGTGAAGCTTGAGCTGTTATGGAATATAACAATATTAATTTGAAAGATTTCTGTTATTGGACATTATTATTATATTATACGTTCTTAGTTATTATGCCCTTACATCATTATCTTCATGTGCATTTGACTTAGTCATATTCGATGTTATTACGCTCCTATCCTTTAACTTTATATGTAATCAGTATTGTTAAGTTCGGCACCATTAGATTTGATGTTCTTGACATTAGCTGCGTTCCGTGTAACTACATTCGACGTTAATTTACATACAACAAATGTGTGTGTAAGATAATGTTAAGTTACGAAATATTACTCACGAGTAAACAAAAAATCTTACCTATTTTCTTTTTTTATTTAATCAACAAAGTACCGCAATAGAGTTTGGCCCTCCTGCTAATTTAGGGCGGGTTTGAATATTACCTAGCAAGTGCCAACAGCATACATTCTATTTAAATGGAGCTGAAAAACATAGAATCAATTCTTCACATAATAATAACACTGTAACGGCATAGCTAAACATTGTCTATGATAATGGCAGAAGAAGTACGTTTTTCCAGCAGTGTTTTTTTCATAAAACCTATCTATGACATTGCAAACTTTTTTGCTTTAGTACCGCCATTCGACATAGTAGATCATTCAAATTTGCGTAAATATAAGTGCTACTGTATTATTATTACACTCCTAATATTTAGTTTGTACCTATGCACGTTGTTTATGGGAGAAGATTTGGGATTTCGCAGAACTATTGATAGATGTTTATTTATAACATCTTTTACCATGACAACAGTGATATTAATTGTTTCAATTTTAATAATGTCCTTTTGGCATTTAAACAAATTTAATCTATTTGTTACTACTATGGACAGAATATGTAAAGGTATGGCACAGAAATACCTAACGAATAGAGGAAATTACTACATTTACCATCAGCTAATATTGATACATATTGCATTTATATCCATAACTGTGTGCGATATTATGATCGCAGTACCAGTTATAGGACTGCGTCGCCTTAGTAAGGTTTTCGTGAAAGAATTTGAACAGTATTTAAGTTCAATCATGGCACTCACTATTTCTAATTACTGCATCTGCTTAAAACGAATGTACCAAACACTAAATAATAATCTACAAGAAACAGTATATTCATACCTGAGGGAACATTTTCAAAGACGGCTTCCTTTTATTTGCGGTGTAACTTTTGAAAATGTAAACAACCAAATAGAAGGATTGTTATCAAAAGTTACTGAAGCTCGAAAAATCCATGAAGAACTATTTTACATGGTCTACATATTTAATCAAATATTTGGATGGCAAATATTACTAATTATAGAAATTTCTGCACTGGCACTGCTCGAGTTGATTAATGCCGTAATAGTAGGCATGCCTAGTACGCAACATGCTATCATTTTAGCTACATGGTTATTTCTAAATTTGGTAAGTGTAAATACTTCATTTTGAAACAAAATCGGAACGCACTTAATGTTATTTACCTAAACTAAGAAAATACGTCAATTTCCTTTAATGTAGTACTAAACAATATCCAACTGCCCCAAGGAGCAATATTTCTGCAAGACATACGAAAAGCACTGCACTTTATACCTTACTTTTTGAGTTATAGTTGCTTCTACATACCAATCTATGGAGCATCTACAAAAACTTAATATATACTCAGTGACATGGAAATCGCAACACCAAGAAGGGGTAGGAATTTTTTGACCAAACTTGGCAGAAACGTTTAACTACTAAAAGGCAGCAATTGATTAAAATTTTAAAGAAAAGGAACAACATATATACACAATTTTTATTAATAATGGGTTGGTCCCCTTTCCCTATTGGTTACACACTCCCCCACTCTTCGTGGCATCGATTCTCGCAGATGGTCGATTTCCTCTTGAGGTATTGTGTCCCAAGCAACCTGTAATTCGTGCTGTAGAGCTTGCAGCGTATGCGGAGGATGCAACAAGTTCCTCAGTCTTCTCCCCATAATGTCCCAAACATGCTAGATGGGCGAACGATCAGGAGATCGGGGTGACCATGGCAAGGGATTGATATTATCTTCTGAAAATCGGTCCATAGAACGTCTTGCAATATGGGGACGGACATTATCCTGCTGGAAAAGTGGGTCTTCCAACTGCTGAATAAAGGTAAGAATATGGGGTTCTACTATCTCATCCACATATTGCTGGGCGTTCATATTGCTTCGAATGAATAACAAACGGGACCTACTCCCATAAGTTATAACACCCCAACATGCCTCGCAGCAGAAAAATCAACATTGCGACGTTCCCCACGTGTTCGTCTGACCCTCATACGGCCATCATGCATCCCCAAACAGAATCGGGATTCATCATTGAACACCACCCTATGCCACTCTAGGTTCCAGTGCAGTCGCAACCTATACCACTCCAAACGTTGCTGTCGGTGTTGAGCCGTTAGTGGTAACACAAGATGTGGCCGATAGGATTGCAAGCCGAAAGCTCTGATTCTGCGGTAAACCGTTCGAAGGGTTACAGGACGACCTTCGTTAGCTAACCATTGATCGGCAATTGATCTGGTACTGGAGAATCGGTCTCTTGTTACCATAAGTCGAAGATGGCGGTCCTGCACCTCATTTGTTCTTCTTCGCCCCCCGGTTCCTCTTCTGCGACGTTCCTGACGTTCCCTAGTTCATGCCTGATAGCAGCGCATGATGGTGGATTGGTTCCGGTTAAGGCGATTTGCAATTTGTCTAAACGAAAAACCACCTTCGCACAAACCAACAATACGACTTTTGTCGAATTCGCTTAATTGGCGGTAATTTCCACGTTGGCGCACTCTAGGTATGATCACACCTTCAAAACAAATGATCAAAAGCGAAAACAATAAAGAACTGAACAAAATCTCGCAAAATGTACACCTGATCCATATGAATGAAATTTTAATCAATTGCTACCTTTTAGTAGTTAAACGTTTCTGCCAAGTTTGGTCAAAAAATTCCTACCCCTTCTTGGTGTTGCGATTTCCACGTCACTGAGTATATTAACTATTATGTGCATTCATTGTGTATCCCTTCTACAGACATAAACTTTTGGATTCCCTCAAGCCAGCATTAATAAAGGCTCGACTGCGGTGAATTTACAACAAAAATCACATTCGTATATATTTGTATGTATAGGATTGGCAGAGTTTTCGATGGGATTATAAAATTCGATAGTACACCGCACTAAAACACAACCAACTGTTCTAAACGAATCCTCGCCGAAAAAAAAAATGCTGAAATGGTATTTGAAAACAAAACAAGTTTAGCTGATTAGTTAGAAGTTATGCATATTTACAAAGTACACAAGTACACAGACAATGTATAGTGAATTGAACATAGCATTATTAACATGTAGTAATTATTTGCGTGAAACTTCTAGCATCTGCTTTATTTTTATTAACATTTCGAATTAAATTTAGAACACTGAAATAATGTCTATGAAAACGATGTATACAATTTTGTGAGTAATTATTAATAATGTTTCATTTTGAATTAAATTTTAAAGCATAGTTATCACTCAAATTTCCAAAAACAGTTATATCATTGTTACACTCTTATCGCAAACTAAAAAGTGTTCAGTATTATACTGGTCATATTTTTACAATCACGGAGTTGCCAAAGGCAACATTTCGTGCTATACCGGTCTGACAAGCCCCACCCTTCAAAACTATAGGCCGCAGCTGCAACTAACATACTATAAGCACTCCGAGATAATGCTCAGAATTCGAACCTGAGCGACTTTCGTAGATTAACTACTAAATCAAGTGCCTCGGCCACTACTGTACCGCGGTTCCCTAGATTGTCATAATATGTTATTTAGAAGAATACTCGAGTTTTGATCGAGGCGTGAACCCATACGGTTGTGTAGATAGTAGTGCAGCGATTTAGTAAAGCCATTGTATTCGGTGATCGTTAAAATTACCTCAATTATTGTCAACACGTATAGGAAATCGCTATCGGCTATTGAAGGTTTTTTTTTCGCTCAACACGTGCGCCTTCGGGCGCGCGATAGGCGCAACCAACAATTTCGTATTTACACGAATTATCAGCAGACTTAGTGGCAAATAAACTAAATAAGAAAAGTGTTATCAGCGCAGCCAACAGAATAAGTGGACGCGACTGCCTCCCTGGACTTTCCCATACTGGAAACTGTTCATATCATCTTTATTCAACAGTAGAGTTATTTTCCTCAAAACGGTTGTTCAAGTGCTATCCTAAAACCTTGCCTCGTAACGAACAGACTTACAAGGTTTGTAAGAAGTCCCGCCAAATATCTGCGGTGCCCCTTAATTTCCTTTTAATATGCAACCAGGCATACTTCATTCTCTACTATACAGGGTGATTTCTAACCTCCCTACCTAACTGAAATGGCAGCTAGAGGGGATCAAAATAAACGTTTTTTTCAAATAAAGTTTTGATCTACTTCTAATATTAAGAAAGTTATTTAAATTATATTCGTTTATTGAAAACCGCTGACTAAAATGATCTGGTACTTGATTAGATTAAAATTTAATCTAATCAAGTACACCGATGTCACTTCAGTTTGTCAGAAATTACGTATTAAGTAATTAATTTGTTGTCATTAAGTCATCTGCAATGGTGCATTACAGTAACAATGAATACGTAGACATGATTATGATGTATGGAGCTGCTGAAGGAAACGCTAACCACGCAAGACGTATGTATTTGGAACGATTTCCAAATCGACAAACGCCTTCAAAAAATGCTTTTCGCGGGGTAATTCAACGGACAAGAGAAACTGGGAATGTACAACCCAAACCAGGTCATGGTGGTGGTAGGCCACATCAAATCGAAGTAAATTTAGAAGAAACAATTTTGGATATGGCAGATAACGATCCAACTACAAGTACACGACAAATTGCCCTACAAGTCGAAGTTTCCCAATCCTTTGCTTGGAATACATTACACATTTATACCCATACCATTTCCAGAGAGTGCAGGGAATTCTTGTAGATGACTATCCGTTAAGGCTGCGGTTTAGTGACTGGTTTTTAGGCAGTTGTAACAGAGACAGAGATTTTCCAACGTACGTATTGGTAACGGATGAATGTTGTTTCACACGAGATGGTGTTCTCAACTTTCACAATTACCACACATGGGCAGTAGAAAATCCACACGCGATCCGCCAAAATAAATTTCAGCATCGTTTTAGCTTAAATCTGTGGGCTGGAATTGTTAATAACACCTTAATTGGGCCTGTTGAACTCCCACCACGCCTTAACGGCGCTTCTTATTTACACTTTTTGCAAGAAACTCTACCACAACTTCTCGAAGATATCCCTTTGGATGTGCGTCACAAAATGTGGTTCATGCATGACGGCTGTCCTGCACATTTTAGTCGTGGTGTACGAGACCATCTCAATACTGCTTTTCCGCAGAGGTGGATTGGTCGGGGCGGCTTTATCCCATGGCCGCCACGTAGTCCCGATCTTAACCCAATCGACTTTTTCTTATGGGGTTACATGAAAGAATTGGTGTATGCCACCGAAGTTGATAACATCGACGAGTTACGTCGTCGTATCAATACCGCTGCTGAGAATTTACAGGTTCCACGGTTATCAGAAAACTGGATTCGTCGTGCGCAATTGTGCGTTCAAATGCAGGGTGAGCATTTCGAACAACATTTGTAGGTTTTGAAGGTTTCGTTAATTAAATTTTCGTTTGCTTTGTCATGTACGTAATTTTAAGTTATCATTATTGTGTGCAACGTGTGCTGTGTGTGCGCGTGTGCTCAGCGGCACTCAATAAGTGGGCGTTAATTTAAGAACTTTATCAGTTTGTTGTAACTTTCTTAATATTAGAATTAGATCAAAACTTTATTTGAAAAAAACGTTTATTTTGATCCCCTCTAGCTGGCATTTCAGTTTGGTAGGGAGGTTAGAAATCACCCTGTATACGTCGCGCGGTCTAACTAGTACCGATCGCTGTTGCTACCGAGGTAAAATTCCCTGGAAATTATATTTTGTAGGGCATAAAAAATCGATTTTTTTATTTTCGCGGAAAAAGATTCTTTGACGCAAACAAATAGCAACCGTTAGAATAAAAAAAATATTTTTCTAAAAAAGAGGGGGGAGGGGGCCGGTGCGCTTACATATATCCACGAGTGTAATATTTCTTTGCATATTCATATGCTCCATTACGCACTGAGCGATTCAGTGAAAACCCCAGCTTCCTATCTTTTTTCGTTTATTAATTAAAGGAGTTTGAAGTTTCAAACTTCCAAGCTTCGTAGAGGGCGCCACAGGAAAATTACGGAGTTCTTCAAAAACATATCGATAGCCCCTTGCGAGGTCTATCGACATATGAAATTTAAAAAAATTCCTTGGAGCAGTTTTTGAGAAATAATTTTTTGAAAATTTCCAAAATTTTGAAAATTCGTAATTTAGGCCCCTTATAATTTTTCAAAAAACTTT
>JABXWE010018838.1:0-21362 GCA_014611495.1 Limonius californicus
GCGCCCACTTATTCTGACTCGCCCTGTACACAACTTGAAGCATTTTCTCGATAAGCGATTTTTAGCGAACTCCCCCTACTCCTCTGAGCAAGCCGCTGGCCTTTACCATCTTTTTTTGTTTGCGGGTCCAGGAAAAGCGCGTTTGGCCGTACCGAAAATTTCTTAGCACGCCAACGTGCGTTTTCTTTGTCCCATAATTCTCGTAGTGAGAATTGGCCCGTAACAGTATGCTTAACAAATAAATATTTAATAAAATATCCGTAGCTTCTGTTGGTAACTAGGCTTAAGCTTGCATATCTGTGGGTAGCAACTGATAACTAGCATTTGCGAACCTACTAGCTGATTGCGATGCGATTATCCTCTAAGCTTAGCCGAGGTGCGAATTTAGTGTTACCACGTATGCAGTTACGTATTAAAAAGGCCTGCAATAGCAGTATTACCTAATATAAGCAGTGGCGTCCCTGGCGAGGGTATGGTTTATATCCCATGAAGTATCATATGTTTTTACCCAAATGGTTACGTATTATTTACCTATTATATGTGGTTTACATGCACTGGGTCCTATTATTGCTATTACACAATGTGGGTGTGTCTATGTAAGTAGTTGTTAGAAACAGTAGCGTAGTGAATATAGGTGGATAATGTGTGTGGCATAATTTTTCATTATTTATCTAGGAATCATTCGGGTGGTAGTCAGTCAGCAAAGGTTGCATCGAAAATGCACCTACGGCGAATTATTATTAGTCGACTGACTTTTACGTGGGGGACACTAATGACACTCTCCCTTTCGCATGTGGGGCTGAGGGGGCAAGCCTCCCTCGCTACTACTGTGAGTAACAGACAGACTGGCTGAACGTAGTCAAATACCCTGGATTCCCCTG
The DNA here is from genome assembly GCA_014611495.1 of Limonius californicus. NCBI lineage: Eukaryota > Metazoa > Arthropoda > Insecta > Coleoptera > Elateridae > Limonius > Limonius californicus. The sequence goes on from JABXWE010018838.1 coordinate 882, forward strand.
AAGAATTGGTGCACCAGAAGATATGAATAGTTGTAGTAATTACTCTATGATTACGAATGGCTGTGGCCACAGCAGCTAGCCGGCAGTGAGCCTCCGGATCCTATTCGAATTCCAATCCAGAGGCAGGGGCTGGAGGACCCCCGGTGAGTACAACTGCGCAATATTTATTGACAGATCAGTAAGTCTGTGTTTTATTATCTATTGCATATCACCTGCCTGTCGCCGTCAGTGAGTTTGATCGCATTCGCTGTTTGTTTGCCCAGGAACTGCATAAATGAAATGCAGAAGCGCTGCAATGCAACCGTATTTAAATTTAAAACGCATTAGTTTTTATTCGTCCCCGGTAAAGTCGACCCTAACATTACCGATAATTTACTTGTGCCTTGTCCTAACAGCTTAGTGGTAGGTGTTTCGTTATGTAATAAACTGCCGTTTATAGCCTTACATATTCTAATTCTCTAATGTTTTTATATTTTTATAATTTGGAAGTCTGTCATTTGTTTTCGAATCTATAAACTTTTTTCAAAATATAAAATGATACTCTACTCAAAGAGACCTTTCAAATGAGGTGTCACTCGACCCCTATTGCCGTTTAAAAATATTTCAAAATGGCGCCTAGCCGTTATTTTGAAAGTTATAAAATTTAAATGTGTACTAAAAAGTAGGATTTAGCCTCCCATTAAAGCACACAAACTTTTGTAAAGAAATATCAAGTCGTTCAAAAGTTAGTAGGGGAGGGGACATTTTACGACCGCATTGTATAATGAAAACTGGATAAATGTTATCTTTCCGTTTGCGGGGGTTGCGAATACAAATTTTATCCAGTGAAATAATTTACAGTTGTTCATGTTTCTCATGTTTATGTGTCAGTCAAAATGATGTATTATGTACAATTATTGTTGTTAATATTGACGTTCAATATCTGCAATTGGTATCCTTGTGGGATAACCCTATTCGCTGTATGTTTTTGTGTATACACAGACTAACATTTAAATTCTTAGAATTCCCTGTCTAACGTTAGTACGTTTTTCCGAATTAAAATTTGCTGTCACGATGAAACTTCATCTAAATTGTTGCCAATATTCATTCTTACATACGGAACATTAACAAGAAGTCATTCTGAAAATCCCTTTTAGATACGGTTAGGAATACACCATTACAGTATCGAGCTACAGTATCTATACCTTTATATAATATTAGTAACCAACACTGATACGACATATTCTAAGATCATTCTGGTATGTAAATACTACATTCCCAATATGTGAAACCATATTTCAAATATGTACAGTTGTATTTCACATATCTGAAATGTACGAGGGTTGATTGATAACTAAGGTTTCCAACAGCGCCGTGGTGCGAGTAGTGGGGATAGAAACAAGTTCTAGCCTGCATTCGGTAGCCTCGAGTGTCTAATCTAAACATGCAATGTTTCAGTTTCCTGTGTTGCGCCATTGCGTAATAGTATCATTTATCATGAGCTCGACTTCTGAGTTGCGTACCAAGCAACGTTCAGTGATAGAATTTTTAACGCTGGAAGGTTGCGCGCCCATCGAAATTCACATGCGTTTGAAAGCTGTTTATGGCAATGTTTGTATGGATGTGAAGAATGTTCGCCAACGGGTTCGACGTGCAAAAATCTGCAATAGGGGCGAGATGAAGGTGTTTGATGAAAACGATCAGGACCACCAATTTCAGTGACGCATGAGGACAATTAGAAATGAGTTGATGCGCTGATTTAAGGAAATCTCCGAATTAAGCAAAGAGAAATTGCTCTGAAACTGGGCATTAGTCAAGAAAGAGTGCAGCACACTATCCAGACGTTGAATTACAGAAAAATCTGCGCCAGATGGGTGCCGCGACAATTGACGGATGTCATGAAAGAACAGAGAAAAAACGTTTGTCAAGAATTCCTTAACCAGTATCGTCGTCAAGGAGATGATTTTCTCATGAATATCACCACCGGGGACGAATCTTGGGTTCATCATTACGACCCTGAAAATAAGCGGCAGTCGATGGAATATCGTTACCCTTCATCTCCGGGTGTAAGGAAATTCAAAACAGTTCCCTCAGCACACAAAGTCATGCTCACGATATTTTGGGATGCAAAGGGATATCTGCCAAAGGGAACAACGATTAAATCGGCAAGATATTGCGGAGCCTTACGAGCACCCAAGAAACGTATCCGTAGAGTAAGGCCGCAAAAGACCACTTTCTGGTTGCACCACGACAACGCCAGACCGCATTGCAGCCGCGAAACGACGAAGACAATGACGAACCTGAAATTAATTGTTGTTTCTCACCCTCCGTACAGCCCCGATTTGGCACCCTCAGACTTCTGATTATTCCCAAAGTTGAAGGAGGTATTGAAAGGTCTCCATTTTTCGTCGAATACCGAAGTTCACGCTGCTGTACGCAAGTGGATCAAGAGTAAACCAGAAAGTTTCTTCATGCTCAGAATGAGGAAATGGATACAGCGATTGGAAAAATGTGTGATGCTGATTATGTAGAAAAATAAAAATGTCGTCTCAAACATATTTTATAGGATTGGGCACCTTAGTTATCAATCGACTCTCGTATGATATGTGGAATTGTGTTATAGATACTAAACAAAAATTGAACAAAAGCAACATTGCTTGTCACAAAACATCCATTCATATAAAACTGTTTGACGTTTTTAGAGATAGGTGTAATTCTTACCATAAACACACAGGTGACACATGTGATGGAGTAGTTTAAAACTTGTAAATATATCGGTATGTAGGGTTCCAAATTTCCAGTGATGGGGCAGATTTTTCTATATCTCGTTAATTCTGCAAATTCCTGCCTGAAATACAAAACATGGATTACAATTGTCAGAAACATGTTTTTCATAACTAAACCTCCATTCTATATCCTCATCTTTTGACTGAAGCTGCCAACGATACATCAGCACTGCATGTCTTCTTTTCCACAGTTCCATGAAAATTGTAGCTAAAATAAACTGGCCAAGTTTTGAATTGTGTATATCTACTGGATGTCCATGAAAGGTTGTAGGGATTAGGGATACCGATGAATTTGGAATTCGAAAATTGGTTGAAGCTCATTTTCGTGTTGTACTGGGTACAGGGTGCTTCAATTGTCATACAGATATATTTTCTCATATGTCAATTCGATATAAGTACGCCAAGCCGTTTTACATTTTATTAAGGATACTCAAATTATGTGTATGTACGGGTAATGGATAGATATTCTATAATCCTAGCGGAGAATAGATCTACTTCAGCGTACCCACGTGAATACTTAGCTTTCTCTCACTTTCTAATACCCAGAGAAATAAGTCCTAACCTTAGTCCCACTCAGCCATATTTTTATCGCTCCTATATCCCATCTATATTTGGTAGAAGATATTCAGTGTGTGCACCAAGCCGCCTAGTCGTGTATTAGATTAAAAGCCTCTAGTAAAAGAAATGAAGAGAAAAAGAAAAGGTCTCTCAGTTCCCAGCATTGCTGGAACTCCTACCCAAGGCAGCGGGAAGGTTAGCGAAGGGACGGAGAGTGCTAAGAATCTCTGGGTTCGAACAGGCTCCCGTATCCAGAATATATTTATGTACGTCTATAATGTTCATGACAAATGACCGATTAAAAGAATTAGAATATGAGGTCGAAAACGTAAACTGCGATATCATAGGTTTAAGCGAATCAAGAAGGAGAGGATGACAATACCGGAGATGTTGAAACAAGGAGGAAGCATACTACTAAAACAACAGAAAATATTATTACATGAATGTTTACATGAAGAAAAAATACCCTCTCATCGCAACAATGCGATCCTCACATTATTACATAAGGAGGATAAAACTAAACTGGAAAATTATATACCTATAAGCTTCCTTTTGCAAATATACAAATCACTTACTAAGACTCTCCGTAGTATTAGATCAGTATCTCTTTCGGGAACAAGATGTACGACGTTGAAATATTAGCCATTCTAACATAATCAGAAAATAGTTGCATGTATAATAAATATACAAACTTAACAAAAAGTATATACGAAAGTGCAATTTTGACAGTCAAACTATGTGCTAACACAAATGCAATAAAAATGGAGATAGGTGTGAGACAGGGAGACCCCATTTCACTAAAACTGTCTGCATTATCAATATTACAATTTATTTTAGACCGCGTCATCATTTGGGAACTACACCCAGCATTATCAGGTTAGAACCGACCCGTAGCTTGTCTGCCTTTACAAGCATTTGCTCTAGAAGTTTGAGCAATATTTGTATGTAGGTCCTGCCTGCCTAAACAAGGCCGTGTGCTTATATTATTTAAACCTTGGCGCGGACAAAGAGTTGATCTTGATGTATTTTGTTTGTCAGGACCGTAATACTTAATCAGCTTATGCCTGTTAGCTGTTTGTGAACCCCGTTACAAACTAACGTTTCGCAAGACATTGCAGCTTGCATCTTCAGAGTGAATAGAACTCTGAACTCAAATCCGGGAAGCGGAGGTATTTAAACCTCTTTGAGCCAGTCGGGCAGAACGACGGAGTTCTGGTTGGCTGTCACCGTTGGGCAAAGACGGATCCGGTGGAGCGTGATCGTGTGATCGATGATGCTTGGGAGTCCTTAGAGGATTAACTACTGAAGTCGAAGCTTTACTGAATCTGAAACCATCCTCCATGTTTATGTTGTTAGGTTGTTTCTCAATTTCAACTGTTTCACGTATGATACGAGGGAAGTAATGAGAAACTCTGGCAAGTACCCGAGCATTGTCAAAGTCCATCTTATGCCCAATTAAAGCAGTATGTTCAGCCACCGCAGATTTTGTGATGCGTTTGTGTTTGTAATCATCTTTGCGCTCTCGTAATCTTAACTCAATGGAACGACCAGTTTATCCGATGTAGTTTGAGCCACAAGAGTCTTCGCCCAACTGTGACAGCCAACCAGAACTCCGTCGTTCTGCCCGACTGTCTCAAAGGGGTTTAAATACCTCCGCTTCCCGGATTTAAGTTCAGTGTTCTATTCACTCTGAAGAAGCAAGCTGCAATGTCTTGCGAAACGTTAGTTTGTATGGGTCCACAAACAGCTAACAGGCATAAGCCGATTAAGTATTATTGTCCTGGCAAACAAAATACATCAACATCAAATCCTTGTCCGCTCCAAGGTATGAATAATCTAAGCACACGGCCCTGTTTAGGCAGGCAGGGCCTACATACAAATATTGCTCAAACTTCTAGATCAAATGCTTATAAAGGCAGGCAAGCGACAGGTCGGACCTTACCTGATAATGCTGGGTGTAGTTCCCAAATGGTTGATGGGAGTCCTACGTGTTAAATTGTTCTAGAACACTCGCACCATATTTCGCAATATAATGAAATATTCCAGCTGTTGAGTGTTCGTGTTTCGTCCTTTTTTCAGTCGATTTAACATCTTTGTTCGACACGGTGGCTTGCAATACAGCGCCTAAATCAAGTACTGCAAGGGCGGTTTGGGTTTCGATGGGTGTCCATCGTGTAAATTTTCATATCGCTGTTATCACCGTGGGGTGAACAGAACCATCGACAAGTGTCGGATTTAAAGAAACACGTTGGAATTTGAACCCTTGGAAGGCAATTCATTGCGAATTTGTCGATCGCCTTTGGCGGATTATTATGGAACCACTTTCCCGTCCCTCTGGATGTGCCGCTGCTGCGAGAAACAACTTGGAAGCTTGTGCAGCTGCAGCAAATATTTCGTTCCGAAATTTCCTGTTTTCCCGAAAAACGTCTTGGCGATTGCTGGTGCAATCATGATTACAGTCTTCAATGGCGTGTCTGTGATTCTTTGTCTGCTTCTCGAAGAACCTATGAACACCCCAAATTGTGCCGGCCTCCCTCTCTACCCCCTACCGAAGAAATCAAGGTAAAACAAATTGTTAATTGTGTTGTGAAAACTATTTTCGGGTTTCATTTTCAAGTTTCAAGTGCTGAACCTTTTTTTTAATGCGACGTAAAGCCTTCCGTCGCCAGTTGTCATTTTTTTTTGTTAACAGTAAAGTGCAATTATAAATAGTAATTTTTGTAAAAGCGAAGTCAATGGCTGCGCAGCTCTGTGGTTGAGAAAGTAAATGCCGCAAGCCAGGGGCGGCGAGCCTTTCATGTTCGAACGTTCCAACTACCCATGTACTAAATCTATAATTATTACCATTTTGAATGTAATCTTTGTTTTTGTTTTTGTATTATGTCAGTGTATTTTTATGTCATTGTGTGCATGAACTTTGTTCGCTTTATATACAGGAGGAGGCACAATAAAGCTGAGTCCCATTCGCGTAAGCTGATGGCTTCTCGGCCTTCCACGAGAATGTGATTTCGAAGGTGGCGTCCACTCATTTTGACTTACTCTGTACACAACTAGGTACGATTTCCCTCCCGTAAGCGTTTCTCGTGAACCACCCCTACTCCTCTGAGCTATGCCGAAGGCCTTTTTCATCTTTCCTGTTGCGGGTCGACGACGAAGCTAACATGTTTCGTTGTAGCACAGTAATATCTACAATTTGATTTCAATATGGTATACAGTTTAGTCGACTCATTTTCTAAATAAAAGAGAGTGCTATGATTCCGCCCGTCTATGAACAGTTGGGTAAAACTCTGTTTGCGCGGTCACGTGGCCGTGACTGATTTGTCAGACCGATTTGTCGCGCTCCGAATCGCCGCAAATAATGTAATTCTATAAAGTCGTTAATAAATAATTTAAAATCAATTTTTAGTGTTCGTTGGGTGTAAGATAAAACTGGATTTACCAGGAATATTTACAAAGGCTTAAATTTGTACTTAGGTAAATTCATAGAAGTTGTTGTTGTCCATTAGTTCTACCCCTACTTACAGAACGCAAAGATACATCTTTGGTTCAATTGTTCCCAACGTTTCAAACGGTTAAGTTTGTTTACTAATGAAAGGTCAAATATTGTTTCAATGTGGAAAAAAAGGTTTGCTGCGAGGGTTTTATTTCTTTCGATAAAACTTCTAGTGACTTTAGTGGGAAATTTTGGCGGTGTGAGCAAAGTGGTGTAAAATGATCCACAATATTAGCAAGCAGGTTGCCAATGGTAATTCTATCGCGAATATAGAGGCGGATAAGGTAGCCATTAACGTATTATCCGTTAATTATTATATATGGATAATAAATAAATAAATAAGTTTACTATCAACGCTTTTGTTTTAGTGCACCGTTCGAACTGCAACGTTTTAAGACGAGTCGGTCCGTGGTGAGTTGGACGGCGGCGAGCCGGGTCGGCTGCGGCTCGGCCACGGTGATTTGGTCGCGACGGTTCGGTCGCGACGATTGTTTCTTCTTCGTCTACGAAAGTCTTATTGAAAACCAGTATGTGCACAGGTCGCTGTAAGTGTTAGATTAATGCAAGAAAACAAGTATTTAAAATTGTTTGCTAAAAACCAAAAATAGACAGGTACCTCTATCCCTACAATATATGAGGGACACCCGAAAGAATTATTACCCCAAAAGGCCATGAAGAAAGCAAAAAAGACGGTAGCAGGATTGTCGAACATGTAAGTCAGCCGAGTGGAGGTGCAGTACTGTTTCAGGGGCACCATTTTCAACGTACGACGCTTGAAAAACATCGGGCATAATAGTAAATCACTGGTACATATCTCTTCTCTGAAATTGATTGATACGTTACTTTCTCAAATTACTGCTTGCTTAAAGTAAAATTACATTGGATGTTTGTCTATAAACGTAGCGGCTATAACGCCGAATATGAAGCAGATAACTCCGACGAAGCTAGCAGGTATCAGCATTCTGTTATAAAATCCGCAAAATGCGAAGTAGAATGCAACCTCGGGGCCGTAGTATTTCTCTACAACGGTTAGTGGTTGCTGTTTGTACCACAACGTAAATCTTGCCCAGTAGTTTGCTAGTAACTGTTGGAAAATTTATGTTAAATTCAAAAAGAAAGTGGAAACGTGAATACGCACACGAAAGATGACCAATGAGTATTACATAATGTAGTTCATGAAATTAGCAAGGTTAGTATTAGGTATTTTAAATTTGATACAGTTTTGTTAATAGTAGACAGTTCTAACCTACGTAACGCTAGCTATTGGCACTTTTCTCTGCAGTGTTGTTCTTCTCAGTGTTAAGGTACCTACAGTTGATTTCTAATGATAGGAATAACAGAGAACCATGTGGCGTTTAAACTTCTTGATGATCAAGTGCGAATTGGGGACCTGTATGTGGTGGGTTGCATCAGTAGGTTTTTATTTCAATACACTGATGATTTCAAACCTAGATTAAATAACTGATTCACTCCTGGTCGAATTAGAATTCTATTTCAGTACCCAACCGCAATGTAAACTTCAAATTTCAATGTTCCGAGCGTATGTCGGACGTATAAGTAACTAACATATGATCAAAAAGTCCTTAGATCGCGGTTGCTGTGAAATTTAAAAGCCATCTATAGAATCTATAAAATTACTTATTTTTATTATCTATAATAAGAATAATATGTGTTGAGTTAATTAGAGCATTACTGAATAAAATTCATAAAGAGTTCATTACAGGAAAAAAACACTTTCATAACCAAACAAAATTTAGATTCGTTATAGGAAAGAAAATATTTTAGCAATAAAACAAAATTCAGATAAACTTGTAGCGAAGTTTCCGGGGAGCAACCGTTCCAGCATTTGGCAATCAAATGTTAGTTCGCTTTAGTTCCTGAAAGAGGCGTCTGCAGCAGTATTAGTAGAGTTCCAAATTGTTTTCCCCCACGCACTCATCATCGAGTTCGATCACACTCCGGAGGAACCGCTTAGAGAAAGGGAACCCGGTATAAATTCAGAATCCCAGCACAAATTCATTAACCTGGAGTCCAAGATTTCAGCAAGGAAGTTTGCCCAAAACTTGGAGTCCAGCTCCGCTAGAGAAGGAAGCAAGCCGAAGTTAAGCCACCTAAATATTCTCAATCCTCGAGAATTTTCAGTCAGTTGGATAATTCCATAAAATCAGCGTACCTGTACGGTGTAGCATTTATTCATTTTGTGGAGCAATTCGCCGTCGGGGTTAACTTAATTGATATCAAGCAGGTTGTGCCAGTTAGTATCAATTAGGCCAATATCCCAATCAAATAAGAGATTGAAGGTCTTATAAGCCGGTCAGGTCAGGTTAATCGGACCATCGATTTTCATATTTTATCCGTAATTGGAATTCCAGAACTAATTTGTAAAATACGTTCTAGTCGGTCAGACCAGATTGTGTGTATTTTCAAAATTAGGGGTTAATACAATTCCAAATAGTCACCGTACGGTAATATTGCATTTAAAGTATCCTACGACACTTAATTTCATTTATCATCGAGATTACGATGTCAAGCAGGCTTTCCGGGCTCATCTGGGCCGTAGCGAACCGCTGATCAACTGGTTCCGTCCATTGAACCAACGAAGGCAAGAAAACCATAAACAACTTCACAGGCGAATTAAACTAACCCGTACATATATAAGGTGACAATATAATCTTATAACAGTATGAACACTGAAAACGACTCCGATTAGTGGTTTCGTGGGTGAATTTTGTTTACCGCATTTAAAACTAACTGCCAGGTGGCAACCCTTTTGTTTTTTTGTTTATTTAAATCTATAGAGTATAACCGCCGCACGCCGCAAGCAGCCTGAGAACAACCGGCGCAGTGCCATCTAGGTGACCTACGAGTCTACGACCCAGTACCAGGGGCGTACCTACCAGGATTTTAGAGACTTTATTACTTTGTCCGAATATTATTACTTTTATTTATCACATTAAAAATTAAATACATTTTAATTTATTGTAACATTTAAACATAATAAAACTGGTTATAACTATTACAGTCTCGCCGCATGTTATTACGAACTTTTGAGCTCTGAGCTAAACCCGGCACCCGTCTGCCCGAGGACGGACTTTACAACAAAAAGTTCTAAAAGATGTTGAAAGTATGTTCCTTCTTCTTGAATATATAGATTAACTCGCCGTTCCATGTTAATAAAAACTTGCGTTAATAGATCGGGTGTCCCAGAGCGACAGTTTTCAACTATATGTTCTTGTAATTCGTTCAAAGTGTAAACCGCAATTTTAAAAATGGTATTTTTAAGAAATGGAACTAAGAAATAGTGTAAACTACTTAAATTGCAAGACCTGGGTGGGCAACGACCTACTGATATTAACCTGTCATTGTAAAATTGCCTTAAATACTCCAGCGTTTTCAGCAACATGCGGTCTTATAGTTTCTTGAACAAACATTGGCCCTATTCATTTACGGGCCGTCGCAACCCAAACGCAAATCTTCGGACTATATAAAGGAGCCTCACGATAAAAATTGGGAGTATTCTCTCACCACATACGCATTATTTGTGAGTTAACGTATCCAGGCAGATAAAGATAATGTTTGTCTGAAAAATGTTTCGCTGAAAACATCATTATTGATGTTGCCATTAAATCAGGTACCGTATGACACTCTTTTCTGATGATCTGGTGGTAGCAACTCTTGGTAATCTGCATTTTATAGGCAGACATGTTCAAGTCATATTTAACAATGGTTTGACACGTCCCATCACTGAAATTTTGATCTTGTGATAATCTACGCAAGGATAAGCTAGCTTCCACCATGCGTTGCCTAACCTGGTTAATAGCATCATCATTTCTAACGCGTCTTCTTCCAGATTGACTTCTATCATTTAAATCACCTGCGTTTTCAAAACTGCTCACAGTTTGTTGAAATTGCCGGCAAAAATCCGGCTTGATTATGGCCAAGTTGGGAAATCTTTGACGGAATTCATTTAAACATAAACGAGGTGAATAAACAAACGCAGTCATTTTCTTCACAATTTCCATTACGGTAATATCTTTAATTATAAACATTTTATGTTTTGTTTGAAAGATTTTTAATTATAATCCGCTAATTTTTGAAAGATATCAAGTAAATGTTAAAATTAATGGAAATAAATAATTTCCTAGATGACTTGTCAATTCCACATCAACCGCTATCCATAGCCTTATTGATCATATAATAATTCAGAATTAGAATACGCACGTAGTTCGTAGTTTCGTTTCCACTACTCTATTTGTCACGACTAATCCCTTTTTTTGCTGCAAATCTATTTTAGAATTAGGAGTATGACGCAAACGCAAGTATAATGTGATGAAAAGTGCTACTTCAAAAGATTAACGCGAAGTGTAGGTAGTGTGTTTACAGCAACGTAGTATTCAACGGGAAAGTGTTTCGGACTTCACATTTCCATCCTCAACATTAACAATTGGCCAGTGACATGGAATCATCCAAAGCTTTTCCATACGTAGAAGTTCTGAGGTTAGCTTGTAGGTGAACGTAGGGTAATAAATTGATATTTAAAATCTTATCTTGTCTTGGCACACAAGGAGCAAGGAGAAGGTATTGTTGTCCTTGCAAATAATATACAGGGCGTGAAAAAATTATCGAAAAAGTTGAACGTGCCGATGTTCTTCGTAAAATTGTTAGTCGAAAATCCACATACAGTTGGCAATACTGCACCCAAACAGGTGTTGTTACTATATGTATATACCTTAAACAACTACTTATTATAATATTGTTCGAACTGAAACTCGTCTGCTTGTAAACAGTTCCAATCTTCGTGATATCGTTTGCATTACTCGCTCCAGTATTTCTGGTATTATTTCTAATACTGCCGCGTTAATTCTGTTTCTAACTTCGTCAGCGTTTGGCCGATGCGTATCATAAAGTTTTCTTTAATAAAGCCCCAAACAAAAAAATTTAAAGGAATGAGATCGGGTTCTCCAACCACACCCTTACATTACGGGCAAAATGAGCAGGAGCTCCATCATGCATGTACATCATATTTGGTAGTGTGTTCAATGGAATCTCATCAATAGCCTGTTCCAAAACATTGAGGTATTCATCGGCATTAAGACGATTTGGTAGGTAACCCTTTGATTTATTATGTCCAGCCATACATTAACGGAAAACGTTCTTTAGTGACCATATTCACGAAATTCGTGTGGGTTTCCCTCAGTCCAATAGTGAATATTGTGCATATTAAATATGCCATTTAAACATGCACTCATCGCTCCAAAGAATAGGTCTTAAGAAGTGATTATTTTCACGAATTCTATTTAAAATCGGTTTGTAAAAATTCAATCGGGATATCTTATCAGTTTTATAGAGAGGCTGAACTTCACAGACATGAAATGGATAAGGAACCTGTTATGTCCATTTAAATTTTGCCGCTCCATTTGAATTAATGTCGTACTTTAATTGCCGCTTCATAGGGATTGAAAACTTTATTTTAATTGCCTTTTGTATATTGATAACAGTTTTGGTGATTTTGTTGTTTTTTTTTAAAGATTGATTTATGACGAGGCCAATTTCGATAGTTTCCTTTGTAGGCTAGATTTGCCGTTCAAAAACAATTGTTGGGATTCTGTGTTGACCCTCGGAAGTCACACGTGTTGTTTTCGTTCTAGAATCATTTCACCTTATTTCGAAATATGTTGTAATCTTTTGGGGGAAATGCAGGTTTGCGTCACGTTAGTTCTGCAGTCAATTTTACATCCTCGATGTCTCCGGTCGCCTGTACGAGGGCCGTAACGTAAGTAAATTGGAGCTAGACCTTTGGGACAGACGGAGGTAATTTCGAATATCGATTCTTTTTTTATCGCGGCGCATCTGCTACTTCGAATTTTACCGTATCACATTTTGCTTCAGCAAATAAAATCGACTAAGTCGGATATAAATAAGTAATAGCAGAGTGTTCGCCTTGGTGCTTGGACAATTAAGGATAATTGCTCCTTTCAACTCATATCGGATTAAAGTGACTTAAAAAGAAAAACCGTGCAAGTGTGGTGGTGAAAGCTGTTGTTTTATTTCCATCGTCCGAAGAAGAAGCAACCTAATCACCAGGAGCGTAACAGCAACATTTCGTTCCAACGCTGCCCCGAAGAACGTCGTCTTCCTCCATTCTTTCAGCATCTGGAAATTGCCCCGAAATTGTGCCTATCTCTCTATCCCATTTATCGGAAGCTAAGGTAAAGAACTAGTTTTTTGTGTGTTGTGAAAAGAAACCTTTTACTAACTTGCAAAATTGAACGTAATTGAACCTTTTTTGTTTAACAAGAAGCGACTTTCAGTCGCCGATTGTCTTTTCTTGTACTATTAATTTTAAAGAGTAATTTCTTTTATATTGTGTTAAGCTTGTAAACTCGACGCCTCTGGCCACGTAGTTGATTGAAGAAGGTAAATATTGTGCGCCAGCAGCGGCGGGTTTGTTTCTTGAATGTTCAAATCAATCGTTTGTAATATAGGACTATAAAAACGCCATCTGCCTTTATTTTTGTATCGTCATTTCCAATAATTTAATTATATGTGTTTTAAAATTCACTGCCTCTTTTATTAATGTGTATTTTGTATTTGTGAATGCATGAATTTTGCAAGCTTTATAAACAGAAGGGAGGCACAATAAAGGTGAGTCTGATTCACGTAAGTTGCTGGCCTCTCGGCCTTCCACGAGGACCTACAATCAGCTGTATTTGAAAGGTGGTGCCCACTAATTTTGACCTACTCTGTGCACAACCAGGAAGATCTCCTCCCGTAAGCCGTTTCCGTGAACCTCCCTACTCCTCTGAGCTAAGCTGTAGGCCTTTTTCCACCTATACTGTTGCGGGTCGACGAAAAAGCTTGTTTGGGCCGTAACAAACCTTTGTCTTGGTCGACCGACGTTCGCATTTCTTTTGATAAATGAACCAGTTTCACGAACACGTTGGTCCAGCCTTCGAAATATAGGATGCCTCCGGTTTGAAAAACGTTAGCATTTCCATGACGTAAACCATATAGTATATGCCTATGCCGATATGTACATGGTATATGGCATATACCATGTACATATCGGCATAGGCATTGAACGTAAAGTTCATTAGAAGTGAACAAAATAAGACAACAAAAAAAAACACAGAAACACAAGAACTAATCAGAACTATACAAATAATCAGAGATCACGCAAAATTAGATCATATAAATCGAATTAATTTGATTTTGTAGTTTCAAAATTTGAGATTGCCATGGGGGGATTACTTATTGTTTTACAATGTTGAAATTTTTTTTTTATGAAAATAAGTTAATTGATCGTCGTCGTCTTCCTTTCAAGGGGTAGGCACTATTGCCCGTTCCGCACTTCATAAATCACTCCATCGCTTTCTAGGACGTCCTGGATCTCGCTTTCCCCTGGGTCGGTATGCCATCGCTTGTTTGGGTATTCTGCTTTCGCTCATTCGGTTGACATGCTGGGTCCATTTTTCTCTATAATCCGCGACTTTGTCGTTTACGTCAAATCTTCCTAATTCCTCTCTTAAGTCAGTATTTCTTAGATGATCTTCCCTCGTGCATCCTTTAGTTTTGCGAAGGAATTTCATTTCTGAGGCTTGTATTTTACTTCTGTCCTTTTCGGATGTTACCCAGGTCGCACTCCCGTATAATAGCATTGGCACCACCATAGTTTATATAAAATTTTAATTTGGTGTTTCTCCGTGCTTGGTTTTTTAATGTTCTGTGCATAGTTCCATTAATATATTGGAATTTATATAGCTTTTTGTATATATCTTGATCGTATTCGTACGTAATGTCACATCCTAAATAGTTAAAATGAGACAGACGTTCTATTGTGTGATTTTCTAATATTATTTTACTACGGAACGGTTCTTTCCCTTTAAAGGCCATAACCTTTGTCATTTTATAGATATCTTTAATTTGTATTCTGTACATAATGTATACAGCTTAAATATAGTTCTCTGTAGATCATCCTCGTTTTTTTGTAGTAGTATGAGGTCATCGGCGAAAAGTAAGCAGTTTACTGCGTTTTGTCGGTTTAGGTATATCCCTGGATTTACTTCTACCTTCCAGTTAATTAATAAATGTTAAAAACAAATATTTGAGACAGAAATCTACAGGAAAATTATATACACAATTCTTTTTCTATCAATAGATATCGGTTAATAACGCATATTAAAAGAGCAGATGTCCAAACCCTGGGGAACTTGTACAGACGCAGGAAGCATGGTACAACATTTTAGTATTAGGATTTTCGACTTAGAATTTTATGAAGAACATCGTACTATAAGAATAAATCCTTGTCCGTCGCAAGGTACAAAAATCGAAGCAGGCCCTGTTCAGGCACACGGGCTCTGAAACAGTTCGGGTAAATCATCCTCTAGCCAATCAAGAAATACGTCGGTGCTTATCCGATTATGCTGGGCGTTGCTTCCAAATGACAACGCGGTCTAAACCTTGTGTAAATCTTAGTCGTGACAATTTGAGAAATTGCGAAAGCTTTGTGCAACATCATATAATGACGTTGTTGGTATGTATTTTGTGCCCTTAAATATTTGTAATTAGCAGGTGGTAACGTTTTATGAACCTTTCTAAAACCTTCTTTAGTAATGAATAGTGTAATATTGATCTTATATGCACATAGTAGTGAGTGTGCTGTCACTTTAGCGACTTTATTGTGTTTTAAGTGTGTTTCTATGATGTGTAGTTACATGGCGTTCGAGAATTTCTGATGCGCACGTACATATTATTAGACAGTGTTTTAACATAACCTATGAAACATTTTGTGCTACGCTTTGTTTTGGTTGTTTCAATTTTGTGATAAATTATTAGAAGACAATGTTTACGTAAACGATTAATGATGTTAAAAGAATATTAAGAGGGTGTAATGATTTAGAGTTATAATCAATGGAAATCGAATAATATAAACGAAACAAGCTATCTAAAAGCTTAAATCGTTACTTTGGTCAAAGGAATTACGCAAAGAAACAAAGAAAAGTATATACAACGCAATGGTAAAGAGAGTGCTTACATATGGACCTTAAGACATGACAGGTGACAAAAAAAACAAAGATAAGCTCTTAGAGATTGGAATGGACTACATGAGAGGAAGTAGTGGGGTAAGTAGACTGTAACACATTCAATGAAGAGATTAAAGGACGAATGCATATAAAAGAGACAATAATAAAGGAGATACAGAAAAAGGGACTACTATGGAATAGCCACGGAGAATGTAACATGTGTGAATGTGACATATTGATCATACTGAAGGATAAAGAAGAAGAATATTCATTTTATACATCTTCGGACGAGAAATTACACTCAGTGATACCGATATCATTCAACAAAAATCTTAATTTTGCACAATATATACATGTATGGTCATCAAACTTACTTGTCTGTCGTTAAGAGGTCCTTTGTCCGTCCACTCCCACTGCCCATCATGAAGGGGATAAGCAGCGACGAACGTTTTCCTTTGGAGCAATTTTCCAAGTCCGTAATCGAGGCTGCTTTTTCCGAACGGTGCTTGCGATAAGAAATTGTGTACTATCATAATTCGTTCTGTAGTTGTTATCCTCATAGGCCTCTCTTTTGACATTGTCTCCCTTGAATTTAATAATAAAGCGGTAATAATTGTAGTTTATGGAGTCTTAAATTTACTTTGCTCGACGAAATTCTCGGCTGTTAGGATTCAGTTGTGTAAGATCGGTAGCCATACATTTGAAACGTACTGATGGTTCCTTTAGCCGTTCGAAAGATTGAAAAGCCAACGGAATTTTAAACGCCGTGGCATACCGTAACAGGACATCGTATGGACAATGCACTTTGATAAACAGTAACGTTTCGAAAAACTGTAGAATAATACATATTAACAAGATATTTAAATTACAATGTTTAAACTGATGAGAGTCGCAGCAAAGACAGTGAGTAGATTTCTACAAAAGAGTTAGGTAGTAGCACTAGCTGCGGACATTTTTTTTGTTGCTGGTACTATATTGTTGTGGAGAAGCAACCGTAGATACAGAAATACTTGAATATTGATGTTGAGGGTTTATTATTTACCGTTCCTCTATCAAGCTCGAAGTGTAATCCTTTTCTTTCCAAACTTTTTATAAATGAATATATGTACGTTCGTTCTTTAATTGAATCCAATGCGTCGTCATTACAAACCAAGATGAAGTCAATTTCGCGCTTCTGGTCATTGAAGTACCTTTGCCTTGGAAAGTCGTCATTGTAGACAGTAGCTAAAATTTCTTCACTGCTGATGCTGTCAGTTATGCTGCGTGTTTGCTCCGAACTAATGTGCTAAAACTTGTATTTTTGCAACAAGATTTAGTTAATTTTATAAACTGGTCTTACTTACGGCACGATCATAAAATTTTGACATGAGTTTTAAATGGTTTTGACAGATGTGTGGTAATAGACGTGTTTGTTTTGTTTGCTTGTTAATGAAATCATTACTGATTGCAACACTCTATAAGAAAATTTGGAAGGAAAAAGTTTAAAAATATAGAGTGTGTTGTATCAAGAGATCAAAAAAAAGCTGATCCTCAGCGGTTTTTGCTCGTGCGTAGTTTAACGCGTATTTAACCCTTTGTTGCCTGACTGTTGAAATAGACGAAAAAAATTATTTATTTTTGTGGTTTTAGCTTCATTTGGACTTAAATAAGTATCCCAATTTTTTTTTTAATTTTTCAGTATTTTATTTTCCAAAAATTTTATGTGGTACTTTGAGGTACCGTCAGGTTCTGAAACCAATGCAACAGTTAGGAAGTACATTCATTTAGATGCAAGAGTAAAGAAACTTTACTTATAATTATAGTACAAGAAACAAATATGAAGTATATGCTATATACTAAAAGAAATTCAATTTACATCCACAGCATGAAATTCCGCAAAACAGTTCTTTTTTTCATTGCAACAAAGGTGAATATTACACAAGGTGCACATAGAATATGGCGTGGATTGTATTTGTTTTTTGCTACACACTTCACATCTTAGGATATAACCCTTCTGATCAGACAAACACCATATCTTGTTCCCTCTCTTTATTGGTTTATGTTAATTAGTTGAAACTCGTCGATGACCAACTCTGCCATTTTTGCGAAGATATGTTTGTACTATACAAAACGCACACACAACTACGTCGAAAGTTGAACTTCTACGTACTTCTGCGTCTGAGTGCCGCTGCGCATTTCCAAGTAAATTTACAGCAAGCCGCGTTACGACGACGCGCGCACGAGCAAAAACAGTTGCATTTCAATGTACTTCTCCAAACTTTCTACAGCAACGACTTTCTGCGACATCGACGTTCTGCGTACGAGCCTGAATCCGCCTTTATTCGATAGCACTACACCGTAACTAAGTATACATACAGCCTAATACAGAGTTACGAAATCATACTGCAGGCATGAACCACGTATTTGAACGGTTGCTGCCATGTCTTTTCAAACCTTTTCATTCTAAAGAATGAGTAGTCATCATTCCGCAACACTTTCTGCTGGCTTAAAATCTCTGTTGTTGGTGAAGGGCATATATTCGTCGAAATATAGTTAGGTATTAAACTTAAAGGGTAACTGTAAGTGACAGGTTCACCGCTGGTAGGAGAACAAATAGGTATATAAAATAACCATTTTAAAGCTGAGTTCCAGCTTTCTGAAGAATTTTCAAGGAAATGTAAGCAATTCCGAAGACTTTTAAAATATCGTCCTGACCGCTGGCAAAGTATTACTGACATTATCATTTGTGGAAAGGCTATTAGGAATTTAAACGTTTATTACATGTGGGATAGCTATATCTAGTAAATTAAAGTCGCAAACGTTTCGGATCCTTACAAAACGTATAACATGCTTTAACGTCAACTAAAGGATCTGAACGAGTAAAACCAAACGACAATATACAATACCATTGAAGACCAATTACGGGATATCTTGCGGAAACTAATAAAACTAAATAAATCCAAATCACGACAAAAACGAACACTTAAAGAGCTATCGTGGGAAAAAAGCGGCTAGATCGCCTACGCAATCGAAATGTAAGAGACCAATGTAATGTGGAGGACATAATAGAAATCGGTAAAAGATTAACGGAATAATTGAAATGTTCACGCTGATGGACCATCTCTAAATGTTCCAAAAAGGAGTAAAAGACCGATACCGTAATTTTTGGAAGACTCATTTAAAGGATTTAGAAAAATCGTTATCGTTGGATATCTGTTTAATAAGTTAATAAACTTTAAACAACCGAGTGTTTGTGAAATCACAGATGAAGACATTGTTTTCAATTTTCGTACGTAGTCAAAGAGCAAACTCAGTAACTTGCTTGTAGTTTTTTTAAATCAACAGCCTAGAGGAAAAATCAGACAAAACTACGTAAACTTGAAAGTGCTAGCAAATATATCGCATGTTTCTTATCAAATCGGACAAAAGGAGAAAAACTATCGATCTTAAATGTTTTCTGGGTTTTTAGGTGAAGTGCACCGCCACCTCTCTTTTGTGATAAAGTCTACTACTAAACTAAATATTTGAAGCTAGAATGAAATGCATATATCTATTCAATACTTGAGTTTGACTACATCTGATTGGCTTAGAACCACAATTTAAATCTGCCGTATTATAAATATTTAAGTATTATAGTGCATCGTAATTAAAAGTGACTAAATCGAAACAGCAATGGACTTCAGAATTATGTTGTTACACTGATTGAATCATCTATATGCAACAGTTTATTTCTTGAAAAATACAAGATTGTCTGTTTATTTCTTACACGTGGACCTATTTTCAGTCGGCTCCTACGGCCAACCACCAATCCCTCCGACAAGCATGAATGAAAAGTTCGTTTCAAGAATATCTTTCCAGGAAATAAACTAAAAAATAAACTAGAAAAAAAGGAGAAAAATAATGTGGCAGTAAAAGAATAAAAGAAGAGGAGCTAACCAAAAGATTAGAATAGCTAATTACAGACAATGTTAAAATCAAAACAGCTCTATGATGAAAGGAAGAGATCACACACGAATCGTAGTGGCAGAAATACAACCATAGGAAATGAAGAAAAGAAATAATGGACAAGAAACAAGGACTACGAAACGCCAATGTTTATATAGAAGCTGATCTAATGTCCGAGGAAAGAATAATTCTAGTGGAGCTAACTAATATTGCTAAATATGTGAGAGAAATAGAACGACAAACCAAAATGTACCAAAAAATTATAATGGAAGGGCAAAGACACGAACAGCAACTTGTAGGGAATGGAAAAGATACGAATAGGTCCCAACCTAAGTAAAAAGGAATGAGAAAAATTCTCACACCCTACGGTAGAAAGGCTCAGAATTATATCATATTATTTCAAATACCACACAAAAAGTGTTTCTGCACTTTGAAACGCAGATTGTTGAATGGTTAAGTAATAAATATTTTCTAAGGAAAAGATGAAGAAGTTTACTTCATTCTGTTGCTTGAATGGAGCCTGAGCCTGAGGGAAAATCGATCGCTTTTTACCTGCATTCTACCTTCTTCTTCTTAATAAATTATTTTAGGTAACAGTAGCTTTATTACGCTAATACATGAAAATTTGAAGTGAGTGAATTTTGTAATCAGTCGGAGCACGGTATGGCAATATAAGGTATCAAACGGACGGTGAGGAGGGATTTTATAAACGATTTTC
>JABXWE010018839.1:0-16659 GCA_014611495.1 Limonius californicus
ACAAGGAACCCCTAAGTATGAATTCAAAAACTGATGTTGATCAGCTTAGTGTTATTTATTCTCATGTCTTAGATATGGAGTTGGATAATGGTTAGGTTGGTGTTTTCTCTTAGACCCTTCTCTGGACGGGGGGATTTGGATGGGCAATCAAGGAATACCTTCTAATTACGGGGGTGTTTTTTGGTTGTCTGTTTAAATTTTCCCGCCCAGAGGTAAGATTTTGATTTATCTTAGGTTGGTACTAGTTAGTGACCTTCCGTCATTGGTGCATTTGCACGTGTTTTGTTTTACAGAAAGTGCGTTGTTACGTATTTTCTTTTAAAATGTTAATTGTAATTTATTAACTTTAAATTTTATATTTTAAACTTCAATTGTATTGTGTACACTAAGTGTTAACAATTATGCTAGTCCTGGTCAAGTAGTTCTGTCATGTTTGTTCAAGTTCATTTTATGAACCTCCCAGCTTTGTAAGTATTTAGTCATGCTGTTTTTGAGGTTTTTCCTCTACCTGTGTCTTGTTTTATAGTTGACTCTGAGGAAGGAAATAAAGTTTTTCCGAAAGCTTAGCTTAATAGCAAAGGGTGGTTTAATTTCTTGCCCTTGGTCGATTACCCCGACAACCAACATCTCCAACTTTATATATATATATATATATATATAATACAATTAGCCGCAAGTTTTTGGCGCCGCTTCAGCAACAGCTGTAACGTCGTCGGTAAGTTTATACTCTTGAAAAATCCAATTTCCCGTTTTGGACAGGGGGGTTCATGCACATGCCCCAATATGTAGTACCGACACACCTTTCGGGCGTACTTGCAAAAGTGGACCGACCCCGTTGCCGCAGCAGACGATCGGCAAGCCACTGATCGCGCTCCTGCAATAATTTGTTTTTTGAGGTTATGCCCGACCGAAAGGTTCCGGCTGAGGTCTCTTTGAGTACCGCCGTCTTTCGACCACGGCGTTTCGGCGTTCTTCGACATGTATACGGGCATTTTTGACAACGACGCCCGATACTTTTGATTTTGTATGACTACCGGGACCGGCGATTTTACGGGCGCTCTGAAGCACGACCGGCGGCATACGCTACTATATTGGTCCACCCAACCACGTACTTACCAGCGCGGATTGTGCTGGACTACGAATACCGTATGACCGGCGTCCGCAGTGCTGCGCTATGCAACTGATTGTTTAATATGTTTATCAGAATTTAATGTAGTTTAATATAATAATTAATTTTTTTTCTTTCAATCTTCTTAATAAAACGACATATTGTATTAGAATGTTATTTACTTCTATACATTCAAAGAATTTAGAAAATGACCGAGCGCCATATATTTTGTAAAACGATTTTATCACAAGATTCTTCTACAAACTCACATTCGGAATCGATAGTGTCCATCCTATTATCGTCAACTTTTGAAGTGTCTGCAATTCAAACTTGACCTGCCTCTTCACTGTGTCCAATTGCTCAATTAAAAACTTCTTCAGTACTAACTTATGGATCAATACAATTCAACATTTGCGTAATAGGGGTTAAATTTGTATTTACTGATTCAGATTCCCGCTGTTGTTTTAACTGATTCAAACGAATTTGCTCTTCATGCCGTTATCCTTTAGTAGTGGCCAACTTTTTTTGATATTTCTGTCGTTTACAGGTTTCCATGATTGATGCAGGTTTATGGTAGCCACCTCCAAATTGTAGCTCTTCAAAGTGTTAAATCATTGTACTGAGATATCAAGTTACGAGGTCGGACAAATATATAACGGGATTGATCAAATACAAAGCATGTGAGGTAGCCATTGGTGAAAATACCTCTAGCGTCCTTCGAAGTAATCTCCCTCGATTTCTATGCACCGTTGACATCGACGATACAAGCCGCTGAAAGCCTGCGTAAACTTGTCGCGAGGAAGTGCGTTTATTTCGGCAGTAACATTTCGTTGAATGTCCACGTCGTCAAAGCGCCTTCCCTTGTGGGTCAATTTCAGCTGAGGAAACAGCATGAAGTCGGCTGGAGACAGATCCGGCGAATAGGGAGGATGTTCTAAGTCTGGGACATTTCTTGTCGCCAAACACGTCTTCACAATCAAGGCAGAATGCACAGGGGCATTGTCGTGTAAAAGGTGCCACTTGCCGGGGGCTACCAAATGCGGTCGCACACGTCGAATGCGTTTTAGTAAACGCGTCATGACACCCTTGCAGTACAGGCTAGTGACGGTGACACCGGCTGGCACAAATTCTTTGTGAATGATGCCTTTACTGTCGAAGAAAGTGATCAGCATGGTCTTCACTTTAGATTTTTGGAGACGGAATTGCTATGGCCTGGGAGACGTCTTCGATCGCCATTCCATGCTTCGTCTCTTGCTTTCTGGGTCGTACTGGAAGCACCACGACTCGTCACCAGTAACAATTGAATTCAGAAAATATGGGTCACTGTTGGCTGTTGCAATGAAGTTGCGGGAGTGTGTGCTTGTTGCTCAGCGGTCAAATTGTGCGGGACAAATTTGGCACAGACCTTCCTTTTCTTCGAATCCTTCTCCAAAATGGTTCTAATGGTTTCACGACTAATACTCAGCTCCTGCTCCATCATTCTCAGTCAGTCGTAGATCAGCCGCCACAAGTTGTCGGACTTTTTCGATCGTTACGGGGTTTCTCGTTGTGATCGGACGACCCGGCTTCTGCTCATCGTAAAGGTCCTGCCGACCTTCACGAAATCTGGCAAACCACTCGAAAACGCGAATACGGGACATCGCCTCATCGCCGTACACAGTTTTCAACATCTGGAATGTTTCCGTGGCCGTTTTCGCCAATTTGAAACAAAATTTAATGTTCGCTCTCTGCTCCATGTTTGACTTGTGTCACATGTGACAGCTGCACTATCTTGTTCACGCATGCACAGCCTACCACGTAAGTTCTGACAGGATGCCGTTTTAGCTACGTGTAGACGAAAGTTCCAGCTACAATTTGGAAATGATTTGGAAACAGTCAGTTTCTTATAACGTCCGCAGTAGTGCCAATCCCGTTTCATATTTATCCGACCTCGTAGTCTAAATTTTTTCCTTAAACCACTATAATATTTTGTATCACAGTCTGAGCCTCTGCCTTTGTTATTGCTTTACATTTGGATGGTGAAACCATAACTTGGATTAACATTAATCCATCCTTGGTGGATGAGCTGGAGCGTATGTATTAATGAATCCAGGACAAAAAACCCCCGGACAAAAAACCCCGGACATAAAACCCCCCGGACAAAAAACCCCCGGGCATAAAACTCACCGGACAAAAAACCCCCGGACAAAAACCCGCACAAAATTAATTATTTATAATATTAGTAATGCAAAAAATAGTTATTTTTGTCAATATTTAATCCCCCTCAATAAAATCGTTGCACACTTGCTTTAGACGGATTTGTAAATTTTTATATGCCTTCTGCTTACTAGTTCATTTTAGGATTAAAAGATAATTTTTTGTTGTTTGTGGCCATTTATTTGAGTTAATCTAAATAACGTGCGTACAAATAAAAACGGATTCGCAGTGGCCTTTGGAATTTGAGGGTTTCTCTTCATTTGGTTCACACGCTGTGTGGTAATGACAGTTATCATAAATGCTTTTTGTCCACGCGAAAAAACCAGTGTTAATTCACGCCGTGCCACTAATTAAACTGTATTTACTAATTTTTATCTAATTACTGGAACTATAAAGGTCGAAAAGTTATAAATGATAGCAAACGCTAGCGTTGACGTTTGACACATCCTAACCCAACCTATGACTTGACAGCATTATTTGTTAATCGTGTGAACCAAATGAAGACAAGCCCTCAAATTCCAAAGGCCACTGCAAATCCGTTTTTATGTATACGCACGTTATAAATTTACACTGAGTTCATACCCTATAAAACAGATTAAATCCGCGCTTGTTTTTTCGACGGCTTTTTTATCCTAGATTCTGTTTTGTGGGGGTTTCTTGTCCGGGGGTTTTTTGTCCGGGTTTTTTTTTGTCCGGGGGTTTTATGTCCGGGGGGTTTTGTGGGCGGGGGTTTTTTGACCGGGGGGGTTTTATGTCCGGGGTTTTTTGTCCGGGGGTTTTCTGTCCGGCTACGGTATTAAAAGAACACATTTTCGTGGTGAATTTTGTTCGTCTAAAATTTTTTTACGTGCTTTATAAAACATTTTTTAAACAATTCTTAAATGTGTCTGGATTATAGACTTACATGGTACAAAACTGTCCGACTTTTACCAGTGACCGAATTACTGGAGTGCCCGAGTTAACGCGTGTCCGAATTAACGAAGTTATACTGTATTGCTTCCACTTAGTCGAGATATAATATTATTAATAAGTTGGTATAGAAATTAAAAACCTGTCACTAATACAATGCTCCTACAGCTCATTTAAGCCTTTTAAAAAGAATTAGTTAATTTTGTTTTGATTGACAGCCTGAACATGTAATAATTGAGAATAAGTGGAAATAAAGATAAAAGTCTAGAAATAAGAAAAAACTAAAGTTAAGCATTCACAATGGAAATATAATACACACTTCCCTTTTCCGGCAAAATAATCAAATAAGTAATAAATTTGTCGTTATTTACGCTTGGTTCGCTAATTCAGATAATTGAATATGCCTATTAAGTTAAGATTTACGGTGCAAATATTGACAAAGCGCCCACCCGATCAATATTTCATCATTGCATGTTTTCTATGTCTTATTAGATGGCCGAGCCAGAAGCTATGTTATCAAATTTTAAATAAATCGATTATGCTAATTAACTAGTTTAGTAAATTTTTCGCTTCGTAAAGCCAGTTATATGTTGCTGTCAATTAGACGAATTCATTTCTAGGAATACGGTTCAATAAGTGTGTGGGTATAGTTTATGGGAACACACAAGCTATCACTTTTAATGTAAATTGATTTATTGAACCGAGCAAGGCTTACGGTAAATATAAATCGCGATTAAACATGAATAAATTATATCAAGATTAATTTTACGGGAGTTTATTCTTAAAACACAACACAACAAATTATCCGATTTTGCTTTCATTTGCACACTAAGCCGGGTAAGTTCCAAAGTAATCTAGAAAATCATCTCAAAGTGTTTCGCGTTAAATTAATCTTCTCCGCTTTATTTTCCCTTAGCAAATTAATTTCCACAAGTTCGACTTTATCAGAATATCTGAGTCTAAATTATACACGGATCTCGTATCAAAGTTCACCTAAGATCGCCTTTTGGCAAACTTAAATCGTTTCGCTTCGCCCGAGAGAAGCTCGGTACTCCTATACAACTGCATAATTAGAAGACTGGCGTTTATCGGCGGCTTTGAAGACAGGGTTTGATCGGAAGTGAAAACTTCACTTAGAATTCTTGTTAATGTTTCTGGAGAAATTAGTTTCTTACACCGCGCGCCTTTGTTGCTTCGATAAAAAGTTTTTCGTATCGACCCGAATCTGTTTTCGAAGGCTTCCAGACTCCAAACTTTTCAGAACAATAAAATCGTAAAAGGTTTTCCCCAAATACTAAGATGGGAGCACAGAGAAAATTACGAAATATATGGCCGCAAAGTTTAGTTAATTTAAGTGTCACATATGCTCTTTGAAGTTGCAAGCTAAGATAAGCAGAAGTTTTCAAGTAGCGTATGTTGGAGTGTCCTCTGAGATAAACTGCTGTTCTTGTATGTAAACCGCCTGAGTCAGAAATGCTTCTCTAACATTGCACGAAATTAATAATATTTAATAAAACACTGAACAGTGCTGATAGATTTCAAGCCTGGATGTTATAAAGTTCTGGCTGAACGCGTCCAAAGTGCTCCCTGCAGCTGCGTAACACTCAGCATGTTTTAATATTAGATCGTAAACTAAGAGTGTTCGGAATGTTAACTCGGTTTCCTAAACAAAATTTATTTTTGCTCTTGGAATGTCCTTAATTCTGCCTATTTTTAAAATGCTACTTAGTGAGCTGCACCGTGAAGGAAAAGGTGGTTACGCTTGTTATCTTGAAATATTTCCTTACGACAACAACGTATTGTGTTGGAAAAGCGCCTGGTAGAAGCAGGATATGCAACTGGGCATCAGTAAATTAGGAAAGAAGTTTGCATGGTAGTTCTACGATGAAATAATTTTTCGCCATTTTCTTTCTTGTTTACAGAAAGAAAATGGGGACCAAAATATAAGCAAATTCTTCCAGTGGTTATTCATCTTATTCCTGGTGCTTCCAAACACCGTTTAATCCCCCGCAGAAACACTGCTGAGGACCTTATTTCTTCCGCTTGCAATCGATCAGTTTGAAATAAAAATACTGTCATCGTAGTATTGAAAAGCTGTTATTTCTTGAGAAAGGGTGCGGCACGTATTGTAGGAAATCATACATCTATTAATATGGGATGTCAATTTGAAAACGTACAATGTGTTATATCTCTAGTAGTAGAAGAGGTCTTGAACTATTCTACGACATGGAGAGGAAATCATCATGACTCATAAAGCAACCTTCCCCATTCAACCCCTTACACTCTAGGCACCCTTTACAATATATTTCAAATGATGACACAACAGTAGCAAAAATGTTTCCCGAGCTCGTTTAAAAAAAAATAGAATTTCCACCAAGGTCTCCAGATTTTGAGCCCATTAGACTTCTTTCTATGGAGTCTCTTAAAATCTGTTGTCTACAAAACTCAGCTTCAGTCCATTGCATAAATCCAACAAGGAATACTTCAGGACTTTTTTCTATTGCCTAGACAATAATGGAAATAGTTTTAAACTGATATTTTAAAATTTAAATTACATTAATTGGCTCAGAACCTTCAAGTTTTATATTTTAATTTTCCCGAAACGAGTCGGAAAAAAATGTTTGCTACTATTGAATAGCATTTTGTAAGAGGTTTTCAATGACGTATCACAAAGTGAGTTATACTATTTGAAATGTTTTTGTTGGTGTGCCCATAGCCTAAGGGGTTGCCTTATGTCTTGGTGATTCCTCCTCCATGTTGTAGAAGCGTTTTCTAGAAAAGTTCAATATCTATTTTACCTCCAGAGATATAACATATTGTACGTTTTCAAATTGACAAACTGTATGTATTAATCTCGAGTGAATGTAAAAACTTTTCCTTGTTGGAACTGTAGCAAGCAAAGAAATTGTGAAGTTCGACCGCTTTTATTGAATGCACCCTGTATGCGCGACGTTTATACATCTTTCTGTAAACGCAGCATTAATGCGAGTCTTCACACTGTTAAGTGCGGGAAAAAGACGGAAGTCAGCCACAAGCTCTCGACCTGAGTGTTACGCAGATTAAGAATTACCCTCCGAATCAGTGTAATTTACCATTAAGTAATTACTTTCGCCTTGTGCGGTACCATTTACGGTACGTCCGAAAAACGGGAATATTCGGTTTCCCAAAAATTCCAAAAACATCGTTTAATGTACCGATTTGGAAAATTTCGTCGTATGACGCAATATTGAAAAATCTCCTAAAGGCAAGGGGTAAGAGAAGCAAGTGTAAAAACTACACCCAAGGGCTTACTAAAGCTTTACACCCCCCCACCCCTGAATGGCCAATTTTCATCAAAAAAGGTAAATTTTCAAAACCTTTGTTATCCACGCTTCAGCTGTTCCATTTACTTTACCGAGGGGGAGGCCCCCTTGAGACGACGTCGTTCATTGAGCAATCCTGTGAAATTAATTTATAATTTGTATGTTTTATTCGAAGAACTTTACCGATATAAGAAACTACTGCATGTACAAGGCCTATCTGCAGTATCTTTTTTCAGATGATTTTTTTTGATGTTAAGATTGTTCATTTAAAAATGTGTTTTTTATAAATGTTGAGCTTTGTTCGTTAAAAATTATAATCACTTAATCATTTTGTATGTGTTTTGGTCCGCCTTCATTTTAATTTAATTAAATGCCTTTTTTTTAACTCAACTCGGTTATTTTAATATTTATCTAAAGTGACGTGAAGATTCCAGGACAGCTGAGAGTGACTGTTGCCGCTTTGTTTACGGAGCTAGTAAATTCACACTTTTTTTTATTAGGAAGAAACTGCGTGAAAAGGTAAGTTCTATCACGCACAACCTTCGAATTGGCCGTTCGAAGTATCGTGGAGCTTGAGAAGTGCCGGATCTAGTGATGTTCTCGTTGCCACCCTCGCTTATTCCGACTTTATCCCGAATTTGATCAGATGTAAGCGCGGTGTATTATAGAGAAGGAACCCCCGCTCCTCCTCTGAGCTATGTTAGGGCATGCCGTCGTTTATTTGTCACAATTCTGTTTGTCACGGTACTGTACGAAACTGGCACGAACAAGCTACAGTACCACAAATTCTGTGCGAGGTGAGTACCAAAGATGCTAACGGATGTTCACAAAAACCAAAGAATGGCCTCTGGACTGACCATTCTGCATCGCTACGAAACTGGTGGCGATGAGTACCTGAAGCACTATGACTGGCGACAAGACTTTGATATTGTACATAAATGCTAAAAGCAAGCAACAACCAATGCAGTGAAAGCATGCGAATTCCCCAAAACTAAAAAGTTCAAGCAGACGTTCGTGAATCGAAAGTTTCCGGCTACTGTTTTTTTTTGAGACAGGAAAAGCGTATGGTTTGTTGATTTCCTGGAACATGGTACGACAATTAACGATGGTACAAAATTGGTTCTTCAGAGGCGGCAACCTTGGACGATAAAGGTATACAAAAACTTGTACCACGATATGATACGTGTTTAACTTCGAATGGTGACTATGCAGGAAGGTAGTTTAGAAGTATATCTAACATTTAGGCTTAATAATTTTTCTTCAACTGTATATTGTTGTTTTACTGCCCATCGGCCATTAGTTTCTGAATTAGCCTCGTAATATACATATGTAATGGAACAAGTTACGACATTTTAATCATCCTGACAGGAAGGAGATTAATTTGAAAACCGTTCACAAATAATAAAAAAATTCTAGTCTACTTTTCTTCCACCAAAAATTAGGCCACCAAACTTAATTTTAAAAATCGCAAGCGATGCTCTTTTATTCTGCCCCTACAAAAAATTCTGTGTGAGCCCCTGAAATCGGTAGCTGAGCATCGCAATTTTTAATCATTGGCAAATGCGAGACTAGTCGTAAATTATGCCTATAAGTGGTCGTACATGATCCTTACAGACTGTATAATATATATTTAAAGTTAATCAGAATCACATATAAATACTGCATATATGAGAAAAGAATAAACCTATAGCTAGCATTTAATCCATAATCATTACACACTGATCCGTGTTTTAAATACTTTTCTGTGGTATTCAAACCAAAAAATAAGAAGATTTATAAGACTTACTTCTGTATGTACTTATGGCTAGTTAAAATATGTTTGCGGACAGCGCTGTACATGCAAACGTCCCGAAAAGTTGGCGTTTACATCGTGTGCTAACGCTCAGAACATAACTTCAAATATTCATCATAATTCTCTTGCATTATGTAGACACCATTTTTAAATTCTTAGTTGAAATAGTTTTTGTTAAAGTATTTGATACAGAATAAGTATACAAGGTTCTATTAATTATTACCAAAAGAATTCAGTAGAAAGCATCGATTTTTTAATTGTTGCATGACCAGTCCTTCTATTCTTTTAATTGAGTATTTTGGTTAAAGCAGCAAAAAATGAAAACCAGTAGCTTGTAGTTATGATTTATTAAATTCTATGATTAGAAAAAATTGTACAAACCCTGTATACAAAAAATATAAAAACAAAACCATACAAACAAAAAGTTTAAGTGTTTAAATACAAGTTCAGATTTCAGTAAAGTTTTGATTCTATTTCGGCTCCATTTCTTGTCCCGGAACGTTGTTCGCTTTCGCTTTTGATTATAACAAAAACACAATAGAGAATATCACGTTACCTAAAAAAAATCATTGTATAGGGTTTCCTAACGGAATTGAACTATATAAATATAATATATGAAATGCATGGAAAATTCTTTTGTATATTTTATGTCGTCAAAAACAGACATTTTTAAATGTTTTTTTTATTTTTTTTCATATAATTTAAATTTCACATCAGTTCTATCATCAAATAGTAAAATAATTGAATTGATTCTACTTCATTAAGTATTATAACATAATCGAACATTAAAGCTTGACTTATCAGGTGGTACTACTTATAGGAACATCAAATCAATAAAAACATCCTTAAACAAACAGGATTTATTCAGAATTGAAACCTGGGACTTCTGATCTCGAGAAATTCTTTTCGCCTAGTGCATCATCAATATACAGAAAATATGTTCAGTGACATGGCAATCGCAACACCAAGAAGGGGTAGGAATTTTTTGACCAAACTTGGTAGAAACGTTTAACTACTAAAAAATAGCAATTGATTAAAATTTTAAAGAAAAAGAACAAAATATAAACCTAATTTTTATTAATAATGGGTTGGTCCCCCCCTATTGGTTACACAATCCCCCACTCTTCGTGGTATCGATTCTAGCAGATGGTCGCTTTCCTCTTGAGGTATTGTGTCCCAAACAACCTGTAATTCGTGTTGTAGAGATTGCAGCGTCTGCGGAGGATGCAGCAAGTTCCTCAGTCTCCTCCCCATAATATCCCAAACATGCTCGATGGGCGAAAGAGCGGGAGATCGAGGTCGCCATGGCAAGAGATTGACATTATCCCCTGCAAATCGGTCCATAGAACGTCTTGCAATATGGGGACGGGCATTATCCTGCTGGAAAATTGTGTCTTCGAACTGCTGAAGAAATGGAAGAATATGGGGTTCGACCACCTCATCCACATATCGCTGGGCGTTCATATTGCCTCGGATGAATAACAAACGGAACCTACTCCCATAAGTTATAGCACCCCGTACCATAATCCCCACAATTTGGTGCCCATGCCTCGCAACAGAAAATTCAACATTGCGACGTTCCCCACGTGTTCGTCTGACCCTCATACGGCCATCATGCATCCCCAAACAGAATTGGGATTCATCACTGAAGACCACCCTATGGTTCACTCTAGGTTCCAGTGCAGTCGCAACCTACACCACTCCAAACGTTGCTGTCGGTGTTGAGCCGTTAGTGGTAACACAAGATGTGGCCAATAGGATTGCAAGCCGAAAGCTCTGATTCTGCGGCAAACCGTTCGCAGGGTTACAGGACGACCTTCGTTAGCTAACCATTGATCGGCAATTGATCTGGTACTGGAGAATCGGTCTCTTGTTGCCATAAGTCGAAGACGGCGGTCTTACATCTCATTTGTTCTTCTTCACTTTCCGGTTCCTCTTCTGCGACGTTCCTGACCCTCCCTAGTCTATTCCTGATAACAACGCAAGATGGTGGTTTGGTTCCGGTTAAGGCGATTTGCCGCTTTGATACAGACACGTTTCGTCTCAGGGACGGCTGCGCGCATGCCCGTTCGGCCGCAGGGACGTTTGGGTGCAAACATAAATCAAAGTGTTTTATTTTATAAAAGATTTTGTGTCATTAATAAAATAGCTGAATAATCCAATTTCTACAATAAATAAAATTTATAAAACAATTGATTTATTACAAATACTTTAACCAAACGTTCAAAAGCAAGTATTCGAAATATTTCCATGCAAGAATATTGTATTTATGATATTTAATCAGAAAATGATTATTTACCTACCTCAAAATATACCGTATGTAAATGAAAGTACGAACACCTTCGTACAGTTTTTTATAAAAAAATTAAATAAAATTTCCATGAGTATATTTTATTTTATATTATGTCTAGTATATGTGTTTAGTAGTTTGCCTTTTACCGAAAGTGACTACACTTTCCTTATAGATTAATGAAAAACACAATTTTTAACGTAAAAATCTATAAAATATCAATACTCCCTTTCTCTTCACTTTCAGCTTTCTTATGTAATTATGTGGAAAATTCGCATTGTTTTATTAAGCGTTGTTGTTGACGTTGTTCCCTGATGAAATATTCGGTATTAAGTGTAAGAATGTAGTTATTCAATAATTAAAAGTTGTGCCAGGAAGCTTATATTCTAATATAGTCGTAGTAAAGGTATTTTTCGCAGTAAGCGTGGAAAGTTAGTTTTTAACTTAAATTATTTATTGTGCCCGAAAGAACGTTTCATTTAAACTTTCCAAAAAGATGTGTTATCTTCAAATAAATATAAATATGTACTAAATAAAAAAAAAAGTATTTTTCAATTGCTGATAACATTTTTGTCTGCACCCTTACGCCTAACCGGATGTGCGCCAAATTGTCTCTGCGCCCAAACGGTTCTACGTCCAGCCTTCCCTGCGTCCAAATGAGTCTGTTACAAACCGGCTGCACCAAATCGGCTGTGCCAAAACATCCGGTTCCGAAATTATGTTACCTTGCACCGCCGGTTTAATTAGAAGCCTTTGTCTTTTGGAAACGCGATATATCAATTCATCTGATTCAATTCGATTTTTCAGTTCAGTGAAGAAAGTTATAGGATGCTAAAATTTTGAGGCTCCATCGGTTGCTTGCGGAATCGGGTGCCTCCGCTCCGCCATTGCCTTTGATGGAGAACCAAGTCAGATGAAGAAATCAATTAAATTCGGGTTTTGATTTTGATTTTAAAGGAGGCGATATCGATTGTAGTTTTCCACGTATCTCCTTGTATTTAGGTTTTATTGGCCCATTCCACAACCCCAGCTGCATGTATACTGATCTACTGTATATGTAGAGGTCTTAGATATATTCATTACCTTAATAAAATAAATCTAAATGTACTAGAAAATAAAATTTTAAGAAAAATAAGCTAGGCAGGCAAACCATTTAACGGAAAAAATATGTTATATATTTTTAAATTTTCGTATGGTCAACATTGTCGATCTAATATTAATATAATATGAACGCCGCGAAGCTGGGGAAATCTGTAAGTAAAATGTAACTTACTAAAATCAGAACTGAACAAAAAAAAACCTTCAAGTGCTTTGACATCCGACAGTTTTATTGTCTTAGATGACATT
Organism: Limonius californicus; assembly: GCA_014611495.1. Lineage (NCBI taxonomy): Eukaryota > Metazoa > Arthropoda > Insecta > Coleoptera > Elateridae > Limonius > Limonius californicus. The sequence continues at coordinate 12,945 of JABXWE010018839.1, forward strand.
TTTATTGTACACGCGGATAGCTTTATTATTCACAGAAAACGGGTAGCACAGATAAAATTCTTGTAGTATTCCGAAAGTTATGGCTTTCTTACAGTTAAATTCAAGATTTTACAGCTGAACCGTTCGATATTAAAAGATTTACAAACAATTGGTCAAATTGGTCCTCGGTTTTCTATTTTTAAATATTCTTTGATTAAAATCAAGACAAACACTACTGAAAAGTAAAGATAAAAAATGCACGAAGCTTACAAACTGCACTTTCTCATACTTTTAAGAGCGAGTTTGCAAAGTATTTTCAAAATAGGTTTTCGTCTGTTTTAAAAGCAGAAGTAGATTAAAATTATATACAGTACCTGGTAAGCTTATTTCTAACGGTGGCATGTTCACTTACAATGATAAACGAAATGTAAACAGGAATAACGGATTCTTTTATACTAAACCGAACAAATTATTTAATAGCAGATTAAATATTGAAAATAAAATCAATAATTTAAAATAAAGTTTTAATTTTAAACGGCAGTATATTATTGCTTTAAATTTGGAGATGAACATTCCATTTCAAATTTGAATATCATTTTAATCAAAACTGAACTACTCTTCTGTTGTTTAATGGCCAGCTTTCTTTTGTGACTTTGACTAACCTATTCTGGTCTATTCTATTTACATGTTCGTTCCAATTCTGTCTACTTCCTCTTACATTTTCTGACACATGTGCTACGCCGCAAATCTTTCTTATATTTTCCTTGCGTATACTGTTTCATTTTGTTTTTCCTCCATATCTATGTTAATTGATAAAAGATAACTACGAACGTTTGGTACAGTTTACCAATATTAAGACATATCTCTTGTAAAGCAATCAAAATATGCAAACAAAATAAAAGTAGGTATTTGTTGGTGTTTCTTTAAAATTAATATTCATGGCCCTGTTCAGATTTGAAAATAAGCTCCTTAAATATATAAATACAGGGTAGACTATGAGAAATGTAGCCTATGGAATGCAGAATGCACAGTAGTTTCAGTGAAACCGCTTTAGTTATCTGCACAAATATTTGAGGAGTTGCAGATTTATTTTGGTGGAAGATGAACGTTTCATCACTATACCTATACAGTGTGGTCATTTTATATTGTAACAAGTAGGTAGGTTACACCTCTCACATGTGCATGAAATGCGTAGTTAACTTTTCTTTTTAGCTATAAAAATATTTTTTTTATATTAAGGGTCCTTTGGACAGGCAAATGTCAACTACTGACTTGTCAAAATTTAATAAACCTCTTTGTAAAGTTGTCGATTTGGGTAGATTCTTGTGATCATGACAATCAGTTTCAATTCTACTAGCGAGAAAACGGATACGATGTTGATTTTGGGAAAATTCAGAGGGGTGGCGGACTTAGCAGTACGACGATATGTACAAAGGTACGCGGATATTCCCCTTCCACCACATATAGGAGCTTGGAAAGAAATTTGTGGCAATATGGACAGTTTACCAAGCCAAAGGTAAGACAACAACATGTCACAACTGTAGAAGCTGAAGCGGTAGTCAGCGAACAAGTAACTGGTAATTCCCATATAAGCCAACGATCAGTTGCAAGAAATGTAGGCTTTAGCTAAAGTTCAGTATTTATCATTTTAAAAGCAAACCTGTTTCGTCCTTAGCACGTCACATTACTGAAACATCTTATCGAAGATGATTACCCACGTCGAGTGATTTGCTGCCAAATTTTGAAGAAACGAAGGTACTACTGATCCACTGTTTTTAAGTAATATTCTATTTTTTGAAGAAGTAACGTTTAGTAACAATGGGTGTGTAAATAAATAGACACAAATGCCATTTCTATTCACAAGATAACCCACATTGCAGTCATCAAGCATACTTTCTTAGAATTTTGACTGTAAATGTGTAGTGTGGTATCGTTGGTCCCCACTGTGTGTGTGTAATTGTAAACAACTACTAAGAAGAACTTTCCATAACAGATTAATTGCAAGAAGTGCAGTGCATCCTTGACCTTCACGTAGGCCGGACTTGATTCCGTTAGATTTTTTTTTGTAAAAAACGACGCCTACGAAACTCCGATGAAGGTCAAAAAAGTGCAAATGCTTATGTTCTTACAACATTGTGAAACCGTATAATAGATTGCCTATTCGTATAAAAATTGTTACGCGCCAATCGAGCTTTTCCGACGACCCGTAACCGGATAGGTGGAAAAAGGCCTACAGCTTAGCTCAGAGGAGTAGGGGAGTTCGTGAAAATCGCTTACGGGAGGAAATCTTTAGTTGTGTACAGGGTAAGTCAAAATTTGTGGGCGCCACCTTCCAAATCCAGCTGATTGTAGGTCCTCGTGGAAGGCCGAGAGGCCAACAGCTTACGGGAATGGAACTCACCATTATTGTGCCTTCTCCTATATATTTATATGAAGCTTGCAAAATTCATGCACATACAAATACAGAGTACACAATAATAAAAGAGGCAGTACATTTTAAAACACATATAATGAAATTATTGAAATGGCGATACAAAGAAAAAAGACAGTCAAAGGCATTTTTATGGTTTTACAAATGATAACTGAACGTTCAAGAAAACAAAACTCGCCGCCGTTGACGCACGATATTTAGGATATTTCAATAAATCTGTGTGGCCAATGGCGTAGAGTTTACAGGAATAATACAGTATTAATATTTTTTTACAATTAACGATAAACAAATGGCGACTGAAGCTCGCTTTTAGGTTGCATAAAACAAGTTCAATAACGGGGAATTTTGCAAGTTTGCGCGAGGAAAAAAGGTTTCTTTTTACACTGCACAAAAACTGGTTCTTTACCTTGAATTCCGGTGGAGGCAGGCACAATTCTGGTTCAAAAATGATGATATAAATCCATGGGTACGACCCTGAAGACTGGGTTGAATGGAGTCAACACCAATGGCCCAGAACTTTGATGCGCTCTTCGCACCGACGGTAACCGCATAGGAACAGGAGCTGGACTCGAAAATTAATCCGCCAAAGGCGATCGGTTAATTCACACAGAATTGCCTTTACTTGGATTGAATCCAGTGTTTTCTTTAAAACCGATAGTATTCGATGGTCTGTCTGTATCCCTTGGTAGAATAGCGAGACTAAATTCACACAAAACGGACACCCTTAAAAAAACCCAAAAGTCGCCCCTGCAGCACTTAACTTATTTACGGCCCCCCGATTGATGGAGTTTTCGGAGACCCGGAGTCATTCAGGATGTAAACTGATTGCCTGAAAAACGCAACACGACCCTTCATTCCCCCCAAAAGACTGCACCATATTTCGAAATGTGATGAAATGTTCTAGAAAGATCTGGAAGAATTCGGCACGTTGCTTCTCAGACGCGTTCAAGGTCAAGCGCGAGAAGAACAATATTCGGTAATTTCGACACAAAAGGAACTGTCGACATAACTCATTCTTAGAAAGACGCAAAATAGTGAAACTGTATCCAACATACAAACGGCAATTCAAATAACGTTATTAATTCCTATGGAGCGGCAATCAAATTAAGAAATTAATTCATATAGAGCGGCAAATTTTAAATGAACATAACAAAGTATGCCCAAATACAAGTTTAAAGTTTATCTTCAAGATTTACATTATAATAGTTTTGCATTCTAATGGCCCTTGAAAATAATATTCTGCTTTCATGTTTCGTTATTTTCGCACATACTTGTAAATGTACTTCTTATTATAAATATATATAT
>JABXWE010018840.1:0-27435 GCA_014611495.1 Limonius californicus
AGTTGCATTTCTGAAATATTATTTGATTGATTTCTAGCAATGTCAAAATGAAATTGCCCTGTTGCCAGCTCTAGGGTCCCCTACTTTTCTAAAATAATCTAGTAAGTTTTTGAATTAATAAAACACATAATATATTATACCTACTTAATTGTCGGAATGGTGAAAGTTATTAACAAAGTTACTAAACTGCAAATTGTGAAAGCTTTCAACCATTATAAAAGAGATAGCCCAGACTTCGCACGATTTACGATTATAAATCGATTAATTGATATATTTGGGGTAAGCATGTATTATTTCTTAAATATTCAATTGCAAATTACTTATAATTTTAGGTGTCTGAGCGTTCTATAAGGGACATTTTATCATAAGGACAGGACGTTTTGAAATCTTCCATTTGTAGTATACGCGCTAAGACGGACGTTTTCTTAAATTACACGTTTAGAAAAGATTTGCAACGACAAATTTGGCAGTATCATCTGAAGAATGAACATTTTACTCTCGACAAACTCTTGGCTTACTCTCGCGAAAATTTGGAATACAAGGGGGGCAGGACCACTTTATTCAAAATTATTAAATCAGTGGGTTACAAACACAAAATAGTGAATGGACGCAAAATTTTGTGTGAACAAAAACACGTCGTTGCATCCAAAATTAAATTTTTGAGGTAATTTCTCCAATATCAAAATTCTAGTGAAAATGTGACATTCGTGTACCTAGACGAAACGTGCAGCTACCAAAATGTCGAGTCGTCAATGGGTACACGAAACCGATCTTAAAAGTAAGGAAAATTTGTCGTGGTTATGGACAACGCACCTTATCATTCAGTGCAGACAAGCCGCACACATTTTCTTGCAAAATAGATGTATTGCAGGAATGGTTGATTAACCACCACAATGTCGAAATTCAGGGCAAAATCATTAAGAAAAAAATTTGGGAGTTAATTAAATCTTTTACAGCAGACGGAAATAAAAGATACGTACCTGACGAAATTTTGAAAAAGCGCAATTATGAGGTTCTACGATTGCCTCCATACCATTGTTAATACAAGCCAATTGAAATGGCGTGGGGTATTTGTTAGACCTATCACAATAAGCACATAAATTCGCAGCCAAAATCGAAAGACAAGGTTGCAAATTTATGGTGTGAGGCTCTTTCAAAATTTACTCCCGACATGTGGCAAAACTTCTGTGAGCATTGTGAAGAACTTATTTCGGAAGACTGGACAAAACTTATGGGAAATTTATCGTTTGAAAATATTCCTCCATTCATTATTTCAATTGGGGAATCTGATTCAGAATCGGAGGGTGCCGATGTTTCAGATACTTCTACTGATAGCATGAAGGTGGAATAGGGTAGGGGATATTCTTTTGGCATCTAAATTGTGAATGAGTGTTTTACAGTCTTTATCTCCCCCGAGGAAAACACTGACCTCAGTGGAACACGAACTTGGGTCTCTTAGCACCAGAGAAAAACAGTCAACCACTGGACTACCATAATATCAATTTGAAACATGAGCGGCATGGACGTTAATTCTTCTTAATTTGCTGCAAGACCTAAATATAGGACAACAAAGAATGGCGTGAAATATGCTCTGTATACATACGATTTGAGTTCAGAATTCTCGTGCAAAAAGAACAGCAATATGTATTTGGTATGTGTTATGACAACATTTAAATTATAGTTATTTTATTTATAATGAAGTCATTATTATATCTAAGTATTATAAACCAATATTGAGCAGCAATAGGCGGACGTTAAATGAACAAACAAGCTCCACTGGCAACATTGCCTGCTTTCAAAAAACATAACCTTCATCAAGAAAAACTAGCATAACACAACTTAATTAATTGATAAATTTCAATGATACCACACATTCCCCCAGATTTCCACAGCCTGTTGGATGGCAAATCATTCGTGAATAGATTATACTATTTGCCATGCAAGCCCATATAGTCGGTGGAAATGTAACATCATCTTTGCTTATGTAATTTTATACGATGTAGTCGCAAAATGTAGTTTCGCGTTCGTCGTTTGGAGCTTTTTCGAATAGTTTTGTTGCAAAAAATCCCCTACATAAACATCTTCTAAAAAATGAATATCAATGAATCATTAAAAAAATCCGATTTTCGAATCTTTGTCCTTAAATTCTACTGTTAAACCCAAGTTTTGTATTTTTCTATAAAACGACTGACACAGATGAAATCTGCATCCAACAATTTCCGCATCTGGCCACATTTTTAAACTAACATTGCCTGTTCAAAATCCACAACAATTCGTTTTGGATGAAAACATAGTTCCAAAGTATTGCACTTTGCACTTAAATGCTGGAAAACTTTTACATATGTTGCCGTACTTTTACTGCCAATAAACAAAAAAATACAGGCACATAATGCCCGTTTTTAAAACCATGTAGGTATAGTATACAATTTATTGCTGAAAAAACTTGGTACAATATTCAAAAGTTCCGTCCATGTATATGGTATCAACAGAGCACAAACAATTCAAGTTTGTGTAACACGATAACACTATGACATCATTTTCTCTGTCCATTACATTCACAGTCTTCACTGTTTCTAGTTATTGGCTGCAGATCGGCTAGTGCATCGAAAACATAGCTTTGTTTTGTTGGCAGCGTTGGCAACATACTATAACGGCCCTACACATATTTTTTCTAATGCAAGCTACGTCTTCGGACTTAATTTCAGTAACCTGAAAAACAGAAATTAAAAGGTTCTTGGTAAAAAAAATTTAAAGAGTAGTAGAGCCAGTTTTTAAGTTTGTAAAAATTTAGTATTTATCATACTTTCCAATTCCAAAATCATGACTTTTGTGAATAAACCAAAAGAAATCATCAAAAGTCCAATTTTGATATAATATGATTGGTGATTACTTTTGTTAACAGTTTGTAGAAGTGAGAAAGGAGACTAATTGGACGGTAGTTGTCAAGCTATGTATTGCCTCCTTTCTTGTAAAGAAGCATTACGTAAGCATGTTCCCATGATTTTGGTATCTTTTCTTCTGATATGCATTTATCTAGAATGCTTTTTATGAATGTTAGTAGGTTTTCATCGCCATATTTAAGCATTTCGGTCGTGATATCATCTTCTCCTGGAGCGTTGTTATTTTTTGATTGAGAAAGGGCTAATTTTATTTCATCGTAGTTTATTTCTGGGATGTCTTCTGAATTGATATTGATTACCGGGGGTCTAGATAGTTGAGGTGTCCTGTCTGTTATTGTCATGTTGTATAATTTGGATTAGTAATGTTCTACGATGGATAATAGTTTACTTCTGTTGGAGATTATATTGCCCTGGTCGTCACGAAGTTGATAGATTCTGTTATTTCCTTTAGATAGTTTACGCCTCAGTACTCTCATGTTGAAATTGTCTTCTATACATTGTTGCACTAATGAATTGTTGTAGTTTCTTAGGTCTTTACGCAGGGGTTTATTGACATTCTTGCTTACTTCTCTGAATTTATCGGTATTCCTTCGAAGTCTTCGTCTTTGTGCCATTCGTTTCTGTGTCTCTTTTGCTATTTTGGGGTTGTTAGTAATTCATACTTTGGATGTTACTTGTCTATTCCTACTTATTATTTTTGAGGTGATTTGTTGAACTAATTCGTCTAGTGATAGGCTGTTTGGGTTCTTAATTTCCTCCAGCTTTTCGTTCGACTATAGACTTATATTCGTCTAGGTGCTGCCGTAGATAGTTAGGATTGTAAGGTTTAGATTTAATCATTTTTTGTCGTTTTGTCTTCATGTTTATATTTAGTCTAGCTCTTACTACACGGCGGTCGCCGCCTGTGGAAAAATGATTAATTCCTGTGACATCAACCATTGTATGATAATCTATGACCTGTTGTTTTGTGTATTTTTCCTTTTGTATGTATCTTGTAGAAATACCAAGGTAAAGAGGAAGCACAACAAGGTAAGTTCAACTCCTGGTAAGTTGTCGGTCCTTGGCCCTTTCACGAGGATTTTCGTTTAGCTACGACTTGTAAGAATGGCGCCCACCCTTTTCCACATGCTCGTTATATTGTATCAATAACATTTTCTTTGGGTAATCGTGTTCCGCAAACCGTCCATCCTTTCGGTGGTAACCGAAGAGCCTCCTTCATCGATTTGTGGCGAGCTGACGAAAACTATCTTTTGACCGGTAACAATATTTCTTCTTGAGGAACTCTGATGATATGGTTTCGTATTCTTCATAAGCTCGTTAATTACATAATTTAAATATATCTTATCTTTCTGTCCGATTTTTGTATGGAGGCATAGAATATCAAAAATAACACACAAACCATTTTACTATTTTATCAAAATAAAATATATATTAAAAACAATACAAATAGTTAAGCAACCCATATTTTACATAGTAGTATTTTACGCATATAAAAGTTTTTAGTTACATACAGGTTTACATCGTGTGGTATGGAAGATTACTTTCTTCAAGGATGATTAGGACAGCAAATGCCAGCGTATCTAAAACATAAGTTACTCAGAAACCGAAATTTCATTTAACGAAAGCATTCTATGATCATTGGATTAGAACCAATGTATTGATAGTGTAATTCTAACAGTAAATAACTACACTTATTTCTTTTTAATATTCTTTTCAACTATGGTATGCATGTAATGGTTTAGTTACTTACTCATTTTTCAGATCACAAAAATGACTAACAAAAACATCTACTGTTGTAAGTAAAGGAAGAATTTGTGGACATGCATGTAGTAAAGTGCAGTACCCAGCACCGTTTAGTGGACTTTTCGGACATGCTACAGTATCTGATATCGTTTCATTTAATCCCAGCTTAAAAGTACCTACAACATAATTTATTAAAAGGGCTATTTGTTAAAAGATTGAAACTTCAAGTACATTTAACTGCAGTAGCAAACACAATATAAATATATAATTTGTTAAAATATTCATCTATAATTCTACTAACCTGCTGGTATAGTTACGGTTCCATTTTCATTTAAAATACTGGACAACCATGGAATATCATTGAACAAATCTGAAGTTTGAGTTGTTGGTGGAGAAGGCAACCTGTTTGCTGGACGTGCACTTACTGTCATCGGATTAATGCCTGGAATACCAGGTGCACTAGCTAAAAAAATATTATAAATTTAACATTATTAATCTTTGCAAATATATTTATAAAATTTCTTCATTCCAGCTGTACTGTATTTAATTAATTCTCTTACCACTGCTGATACTATCGTAGTCCAGATCAGCATAGGAATTGAAAGCACTCAAAGAAGTGATGGATAAACCTGCAACACAATGGTGTAATGGTGAGATTGAATCCGTTATACAGAAATACAACTTACCTCCTGTATGAACGTTACCATAACTTCCTCCAGGCGGTCCATATGCTACTGGTATAAGTCCTAAAAGAATATATTTAATATACCAATGTTTTTCTACAAACGTCAGTAAAAGTTTAATTTTTAACGCATGCTGTCAGTATCTAAAATGTGATTTTATGGCACCAGTGCTAAAAGAAGTAATTTACTTTTAGCACTAGTGCTAAAAGTAAATGACGTGATTTACTAAAAACATTGGTGCAATGTTACAAAAAAAATTGAGAAATTTTAAATCAAAGCAATATTTATTTACTTAATTAAATGGACAGTTAGAGAAACTACACTTACAATAAGTAATCTGAAGTGGATAGTGTTTTAGTTGCAAACACAAAATTTTCTTCGTCGCTGTCATGAGATTTGAAATTACTTGTTAACAAACGATTAGCAACATTAAACTTCATGAATAATTGGGTTTCAAAGCGATATTTTATAAATTTAATAACGTAAGAAATGCATTGATTTGTACTTCTATAGGTGTTTGTAGAATTGCCACTCGAGGTCACACTGAATTGCGCTTGTTCCGGCGTGGTTTCGAATCCCCGCTGGGGCGACCGCATTTCAGTTAGTTAAGTTTAGGGTGCATGCTGCATGAATGGTTAGAGTGTAAGGGACGCCCGCACCCCCCTGAAGTAATGCGAAAGAAGCGGTTCCGGGGGGGGGGGGGACGGTAGTATGAATGAATGAAAAAAAAAAGGTGTTTGTAGAAAAAATAGTGTATGATATATGTGCTAAAAGTGATTTTATTTTGTTCGAAACTTCCCTTCTCACAAATAAAATGTCACTTTTAACACTTATATCATAAATAACTATTTTTTTTCCGAAATATTAAAAGAAATCAAGATTTCGCTACGTAATCTATTTTGAATTTTGAACGCATGGCACTCTACTGGCATATTTGGAAACTTGAATTCTCTTAGAAAAATAATATAGGTAAGTATTTTTTTATATTATTATAATTTATGTTTTTATTTGTAAGCTGTGTGAGGTCAAAATCGTCTCCTCTGCAAGTACGAAGTTATGGGAACTGCAGCAGGATTCAGATTAATATTTTGAGAAGCGCCGAGTTTGCAAAAAATTGTGTATTATTGTTTGACTAAATTCACTAACTATTGCGTGTTATTGGGGATGCACAAGCAACGCATTACAAAGGAAGTCAATGTAAATTAAAATTCTAGAAGATTTTACTTGTGTAAACGTTTCAAAATGCCGTTTCCTTTAAACTCAAAATACAAGTATGGTCAAAAATATATGGCAATAATTGTGTTGTATCTCTGATATGAGAAAGTAATCGCAGATATTTTGCATTTTAATTATATAATGTCGTATAGGGCAGAAACTAGAGCTGATACGAGAAAGTCAGAAATGTCGACATAAGGGACATTTTTGTTACGTAGACGACATTATCAAGTGGACATGACAAATATCTTGGAAATATCATTACTAAAAACGGTCAGAACACAGCCGAAATTAAGCATAGAATTGAAGAAAGCAGGAAAGTAATTGGAAGTTTTAACACTGCATGATAAGACAAGACATTTCCCAAAACCAAAAAGTATCCAAACTACAATGAGGCAGAAACGAGGAAATCAGAAGATAGATAGATACAGAAGAAAGCGTGATTGGAAAAATTGAGAAACGGGCACTGAAATGTTTCGGCCACATGCTACTCATGGAAGATTCAAGATGGCCTAAAATAGTAGGTATTTCAATGAATACCATCAGGAAAAACGAAGATAGACAGTCCAAGAAAATCATGAAATGATAATATAACAAGTACCATGAGAGATGAGAATCTGTAGGAAGAAGATGCTCGAGATAGAAGAAGATGGAGACTAGGTGTAAGAATACTTCTATAAGCTGTTTTAATTTCAATGACAAAAATTGACCCAGCATTCTCATTATTGACTTTCTACATTGGGAAATGTTGAAATTAAAATGTAACAATGTGAAAATAACAACATAGACCAGCTATTGACAGCATTCCCGTTCGCCCTTGGCCAATGTTAAGAACATTGCATTGCTGACAGTTTTGTTAGGTATTAAATGTAAAGCTAGAGTTGGTCTTGGCTCAACATATTTTCCACATGCAGTTATAGAAAATCTTGAAACTTAAGAAGAACTTCATAAATTAACTAGTACCATGAAAGATGATACACAATTACCAGTAGAAGTAATTATTGTGTGTCAGTAGCAACCACCATATGATTCAAATAACTTGTAGCTCATGTCTCCAGTCTGAAGCTATCGAGGTCAAAAATTCGCCATGAAAATCATTGGAAGTTCAAGCAAAAAATATGAAAATGTCAAATAGAAAGTTTGGACCAGCTGAAAAACGTGATACGATTTTAAAGCCAATTCCAAATGTTGATAAAGGACGTACAGATTCTAGAAATCTAATTGCTGTAGTTCTAGAAGTTGCGGACAGAGATTTACAGAGTAGGCATGGCAGATGAAACGTTGAGGCAACTATGCAAATGAAATCAGTTTTTCCTTGTAAAGGAAAAGTTACTTAATATTCAAGCCGTTACATATAACGAATGCAGTTTTCGTGAAATTGTGTCAAAAATATCCCTTACCGGCGAACATGGCTATAAAAGTGTCACTGTAGAACAAACTGTGCTACCAACAAGTATTCATGAGCATCAGGGACATTGTGCAATTCAGTGCCCTAGTAGTTTATCATGCTGCAGTTAGTAATAATATATTCGTTGATATACATTAGTTATGTATAGCTGTCTATTAGCGTTCCGGTTCAAGCTGTAAGTGTTGAAATATTCTGCAGATTGACAACTGAGAATGAACAATGACAACAATTGCCGGGCAAATTTGACATTCCCAGTTAAATTGGTCATTGACGACAATGACCGGACAATGTCGTTATTGTCCGATTTCGGTTTTTGATCGTAACATATACACATAACAAAGAAGACGAATGTGAAATGATCATTTGGAAGGAATGGGACACAACAGACTGGCAAAAATTCTAAGCAATTCAACGCCATACGGAGCCAGACCATCAGGTAAACCTCCAAAAAGGTGGGGACTTGGGGAGACCGTTCAATATCTATGTGCCAAGATTGAATATGCCGATGAACAAAAGTTCTAGACGTACGGGCGAAGAAGAAGAAGAGATTTTAAATATTTGTAACTTATTTTCCACTACCAGTAATAAAAACTAAAATGTTTTGTTTCCTTGTAGCTCAATTACGTAATTAAGATATCCGGGTCATAATACTTACGTTTTTCGGCGACTTCAGTGTCAACAGCATCAGTAGCATTGGGTTTAACTACAACCAACGAACTCACAGATGTTACAAACGAATACTTCAAAGCTAAATCTAGAGCTTTCTGTTTCAATTCTTCCTTATTTGTATCTGAGATTTCTTTCTCTTCTAAAAGTTGTTTCACTGTCAAATAACCCCACAGGCGCTCTATATTTGAAACTGCCGAAGTGTGTATGGTAGGTCGCAGAGAAATGCGTCTCTGGCCATTCCAACTATCAACCTCAGGGTAAAAATCTGATGATATTTCAGCTGCAATGAAACATGATTTCTTGTTGTGTTCGCTGTGATATGTTCAAGTGTACACAACTTACGATTAAGACCAAATCCGCAGATTGCGATTTCTGAACCTCCAAAGTAAATAGGGAAATCGGTTTTTGTAAGACTAGTAACAGACGGTTCGTATTTAAAGGTAACGTTAGCTAAAAGAGGGGAGGATATCTGACGATAAAAGTCTTGCAGTTGTAAAGCAGCATCAGAAGCGTCATATATGTGCTTAGAAAACCCAGAATTACGCAAAGCTAACTTTTGTAAAAAGTTTTTATCAGCGCCAGCTCCAAAGGATAGTGCAAAAATTGGAGCTTTCCTTATTTCAGAATTGTATTCGCTGATCTAAAATACATACAAAATTTAAATTTTTTAACGAAGGGTATATTTGAGATTGTTTACCGCATTTAAAATTGTTTCCTGAGAAGTTACGCGAACGGTTGGATCTCCATCAGTTAAAAATATTATTAGTGGTTGACGGTTAACGGTATCGCTGTTCTGTTCTTTTCCTGTTTCTACAAGATGCAGGCCAACTTTTAAAGCAGTATTAATATCTGTGCCGCCATCTGCCTCAAGTTTGGAAATTGTATCTTTGGCTTTTTTAATATTATCAGGATTTACTACATATGCATTTGGGAATGTATAGTTCTGAAATAAGAATTGGCTTATTGGCTAATTTTAACTTACTTTTTTTTATATCTTACTGAAAAGTCAAGAGATTCGTCGTCAACATCGGTGTAATAATCATAATGATTGCTTGGAAACCAAACACTGGAATCCGGATTGTTCAAATCCCACACTTTTACGTTGCTGTTGAACTCAACTAAGCTGAATAAGTCGTTATCGTGTAATTGTTCGAGTATTTTGTGCATGGCTTCCTTAAGTTGTTCAATTTTTGTATCGTACATGCTGCTACTCGTATCTAACACGAATACCACATATTTTGGTAAAGGAGCTAACTCGCTTGGTGCAAAAAAGTGAACAAAATATCCGTCTTGTATTAAAACCTCTCCCCCCGAGGGATCTCTTTCGACATCGTACTGTACGACGAATTGCCCTGCTAAACCATATTCCTCGTCTGTACCTAAAAGGTGCGCCAACTGCTTCTGTCTCTCCAAGTTTGGAGTAAATCTCACAACAGCAGATGTATCACCAAGAGTTTCTATATCTGCTCTAGGGTCGAGTTCGGGGTTGCTACTTCCTATTTCGTTACCAGACCGCATAGGAGGCGCTTTCAAATCTGTTATCTTTCTGCTCTCTTTGATAATCACCTACAAATTTCAAAAATGTTATAATTTAGGAATTCTAGTATTCTCTAAAAATAAGTATGCATTACCTCAACACTCAAATCTTTAACGGGCTGCCCTGGATGCAGATTAATAACCAGTTCGTAATGACTGTTGTCTCTTTTCAGTAGTTCTTCGTAGGTCAAATAAAATGCAGCCTTGGTCTCCGGTTCCACATTAACCGATACAGTAAAGCGGTTCGAATCACGTGCGCTAACAGCAACATGGGCTGCGCCTTGTCCGCTGGCAACAGCCTAAAATGAAATGGAAATTGTTGTAGGGATTCTACAGGGTGTCCAATATGCCCATGTACAAAATGACTACATTAAAGTGAAGACCAAACTAGGTGCAGAATAGTCCAACAGTGCGGGGATAGACAATTGCAGTTTAATATCGAAATTTATTAAATATATTATCAAGCGGATTTATATAGATCAACGTGATGCATATTAGAAACATGTTTTTGATTGTACAGGACGCTCTGGTAAACAGAGACAGTCCGAATGGATGTGTGTGTGTGTGTGTGTATGTTATGTTTTGTTATGAATTCCTCTTTTACCTTACGGCGTCGAAGTTGCCATTCATACATTCGGGGTGTATAATTTTTAAATTGAGAATATTATATATGCTTACGTTCTTCAATTTCATATTAGTATAAAGAATTAAAATAATATGCGAATCTAAATCTAATAGTTTCTATCATATTCAATTATTTAAACGAATATTTAAAGCAATTTTTGCAGCGCCCTCTTGTAACGTATGAGGTTAATTCGCTGTAATTTTCCGATATCAATTATTAGCTCTGTTCTTAAAATCGACCTCTTAATTAAAACAATACGCAAGGTATTATACAGAATGATTCTTATTCGAAAAATACGTCATGACACATTTTTCTTAAATGGAACATGGTGTATATAATTTCAACATTGAATATCTAAAGTTAATAATTAGTACAATAATGAAATACAGTGCAGTCTGCCTACACAGAAATCAGTTAGTAAGTACGTTCGGTCATAAAGTACAAAATTACTTCGTCCCCACAAAGCCCCGTAAGGTCCTGTGCTAATTTAGTCCGCCTATAAAGCAACTTATGGAAAGTTCGGTTATAAAGTAATTTTTCGGATTGGGAAATTCCATATTTAGAGCTGGAAAAATATTTACCTGCTAAGATTTCTTCCCAGAAAGACAGATAGGCGGGCGGGTAGATTCTGAGGGGTGAAAGTTGGAATTTCTGGTCGCTATGATCAATGGCCCCAATCAGTTGTTGTTTAACTGGTCTGCAGCAAACATCAAAGTGTATTGAAAAGCGAGGTGAATTTTTTTTAGTCAAAATGAGCGCAAAAGGAAAAGCAAAACAATTCAATCTGGTGTACCCAACCCTCAGCACAATATGGTGCTCGAGGGTTAAAATCGAGGCTGACTCGGAAAAAAACCCGAACCGCCAAACCAAGAGGCTAAATAAGCCAATTCACGAGGATTTGGATCAAGTGCTCCTAAAATGGTTTATCCAGCAAAGTAGCCTCAACATTCCCGTCAGTGGTCCAATTTTAAAAATTAAGGTAGATCAACTGGCTAGCATGTTGGGAATCGAAAATTATTATTGTTCCCATGGTTGGATAGAACGTTTTAAGAAGCTCCAAATGATAAATTTTGGGAAGGTGTGTGGTGAAGCAAAAGATGTCGACAGGAATGCAACAGACGATTTCAGGAGCAATTACTGGGCGGCTATAAGGCAGCAGTTTAAAAATGAGGACATTTTCAGCGGGGACAAGACTGGTCTTTTTTCAAGATGAATCCGAATTCAACACTGAAATTTGAAAATTAAAAGTGGGTTGGCGGTAAAATGTCCAAAGAACGCCTGACAATTTTTATCTGTGCAAATGCCACTGGCGCCGAGAAACGGGAACTCCTAGTCATCGGCAAATCACAGAAACATCGCTGTTTTAAAAACGTTAAGAAGATACCACTGAACTACACTGCGAATCGAAGGTCCTGGATGGTTACGGAAATTTTCGAAAAGGAGTTGCGAAACTGGGACGAGGAACTCGTCAAAAAGGAGAGAAAATGTTCTTCTGTTGGACAATTGTACAGCCCACCCACCCCTCCAGGGTTTCAGGTCCATCAAATTGGTCTTCCTGCTCCCAACCACCACTATTGTTCTCCAACCGATGGACCAGGGTGTCATCAGGAGTCTCAAATGCCATTATAGGAAGCGACTAGTGCTGGAAACCATCGAGAAGCAGGGGGAAAATTTTAATCTCAGTAAAACTTCTGTTCTGGACGCCTGCAAGACGTTAAAGAAGGCTTGGACATTTATACATTCCGGTATTATCCCTGACCAATTTGAGGAAGAGGACAATCTGCCTATAGCAAAGTGGCTGGCTTCGTATAGACTGCCAACAGATTCCGGCTTGAATGATTTCCTCAGCTATGAAGAACTTCCATTCACGACTGCTCAGTTGACCAATCAAGACATAGTAGCAGAGGTTACCTCACAAGACGTGGATGATACGAACGACGAAGGGGAAGACAATGAAGCTAAGTCAAGCGAACCTGCAGCTCCGCCGACATTTGCCCAGGCACGACACTATTTGAGTTAACTAACCTACTATCACGAAACTACTGGAGATGAAGACGTACTGACTCATTTAGAAATAATCGACGCTGACATGGACAAAACTTATGAACAATTGCATTAGAGGAAAATTATAGACTTTTTTAAAGTGTAGAAAATAAATATGTATACATGATTTTTGTTGTATGTATGTACATATATACATATTATATATATATATATATATATACAGGGCGAATAAAAAGTAAGGAACATCGACGCTACAGTCTTAAATAATAACTTAACGAAAAAAAGTTTTAACAAAAGTCTAAGTTATTTGCGACATTTTGGCGTTTTTCATTTTCTTTTCGATTGTCATATGTTTTAGCTATGACGTCTATGACGATTTTTTGCAAATAGCAATCTATACTGTTTATGGCATGACCAGTTAGTGCTTTTTATTCTCTATACAGCCATGTAAAAATATCATACATTTGCATAATAAAAACTTCAGGAACAATCATGATAATCATATATTTTTGTCATTGGCAACATTTTTCATCAGGTACACTTATTGCAAGATAAACAAAAGATAATAATAGGCAATTGTTGAAAAATGTTTAAAATTGAACAACTGCAAATCTGTAATGTAAATTCGGTGACAGTTAGCATTACTAAGTGATTAAAAATTTAGTCTGTGTCCTGTGTTAAATACGAATTTCTAATCATGGTACGTTTAACAGAAACTGAACGTATCGAAATTTTGATGATGATCAGGTATGGTGATAAAAAGAGAACATACGACGATGTGTGCGCTTTATTTAATTCTGTACATCCAAATCGTGAACCTGTTACGCAGTCCACTGTAACCAAAATTAATAGGAAACTTAGAGAAACCGGCCACGTCAAATATATGGATGAAATTGGCCGTCCAAAAATAGCAACAGACGATAAAATGTTGGACATTGTGCTTACAGATTCCCAAAATTGTCATACTTCAACTCGCGAATTAGCCTTGGTAAATAATGTTAGTCAAGGAACTGTACTGAATATTTTACATACAGAAAATTTACATCCTTATAAGGTGAAACTTGTTCAAGAATTATCAGAAGATGATTTTGATAGGAGAATTCAGTTTTGTGAAGAAATGATGGACAGGTGCCATAACGACCTACAGTTTGTGAATTCTATTATCTTCTCCGACGAAGCCACATTTTCTTTAAATGGAGCTGTAAATCGGCACAATTCCCGTTATTGGTCGCGACATATCCCACATTGGATGGAAGAATTACACACACAGTATCCACAAAAAGTAAACGTGTGGGCGGGAATTATAGGAGACAGAATTCTTGGCCCTTTTTTCTTTGATGGCACATTAAATGCTGATCGGTATTTGGATTTTTTGAGGTTTGAACTTGTTTCCGCGTTAGCTGTTTTATTTCCAAATGCAGAACATCCGGACACGCCGAACGATAGAATTTAGTTGCAACAAGATTCACCTCATAATGGCATTCATGTTCGTCAATATTTAGATGGAATTTGTACAAATAGGTGGATAAGAAGAAAAGGACATATTGAGTGGCCAGCGCGATCTCCGGATCTAAACCCGCTTGACTTCTTTTTATGGGGCCATCTTAAAAGTGCAGTGTATACAAACACACCAGACAATTTGGAAAATCTAAAAATTCGCATCCGCGAGCATATACGAGCAATATCACCTGCTACAGTTCAAAATACAGTTCGAGGATTTTCTGATTGTAATGCCCACTGCCAGACAGTGAATGGCGAACAGTTCTTAAAATGTTTATACGCAAATGTATGATATTTTTACATGGCTGTATAGAGAATAAAAAACACTAACTGTTCATGCAATAACAGGTATAGGTTGTCATTTAAAAAAATATCGATGACGTCATAGCTAAAACATGTGACAATTTAAAAAAAATGTAAAACGCCAAATTATGGCAAATAACTTGATAGGAAACTTTTGTATGAAATTTTTTTTCGTAAAGTTATTATTTAAGGCTGTAACATCGATGTTCCTTACTTTTTATTCACCGTGTATATGTACGAAAACTAAAAATTGGCGCGTATTTTTTCCATTTTTTGTTTTTTCTAGTTGCCTTATGTGCCAAGCTTTTTTAAAATCTAGTATGCTTATTAAGTAAGTTCGATTATAAATTAATTATTTGCGAGGTCCTTTGAGTTACTTTTTATAAATGGACTGCACTGTATAAACATTTTCCAAATTTTGTTGTAATACATAATATTTTGCAGACAATAACTAAATCATTTACAAATGTGTTTTATGGGTAAGTAGTGTAAGTTGATGATAAAATAAAAATAAGATTAGGCCAATTACTGAACTCTGTGAGACTTTTACATTTATGGGTAATCGTGTGACCAATTTTCACAATCAAATGAATTAAAAATTATTTGATTTCGATTTATTTGTTATACAAGGTGACTATAAAAAGTTTTGCATTTATGAGTAATCGTGTGACCAATTTTCACAATCAAGTGAATTAAAAATTATTTGATTTCGATTTATTTGTTATACAAGGTGTCTCTAAAAAGTTTTACCTTTATGGGCAATCGTGTGACCAATTTTCACAATCAAGTGAATTAAAAATTATTTGATTTCGATTTATTTGTGTCTTGTGTCTTTATTGTGTCTCTAAAAAATTTTACATTTATGGGTAATCGTGTGACCAATTTTCACAATCAAATGAATTAAAAATTATTTTTTCGATTTATTTGTATTACAAGGTGTCTCTAAAAAGTTTGTATATAGCGCTACCACATGTTCCTATGACCAAAAAAGGACGGTTTAACCCAACTGACGTAAATACAAAAGTTTACAGAGCTACAGCCTTCTAAAGTAAGACTTTTCCAATCAGTTATCTGCGTATATTTATAGTAACAGTTGGACCAAGGTTTTGAAATTTTACGTGCATACATTACTCGTCAAGGTTGCAAGTTAGAGCCTAGTGTCATTGTAATAAGTGCTACCAGATGTGTAAGTAGCATACTGTATAAAACAATAAGCAATATAACAAAATATAAATATCATCGTAAGGAATTTTTAACTTGAATTATCCATACAATTTATAAATTTCAAAATGTATTTCTTATGAATTCCTATCACTATAATAACGGTTTCATCATTTTACTTAGATACATATATGTATGTCACAATATTTCCTTCTTTAGATAATTTTGTATGGTGTGTTTATTAAGGTTTGGTTGTAGTGCTAGTTTTCTAATTGGCGTAACAGCGACAAAAGAGGTCAAAAATTACCTGTTCGTAAGTTTTCTTGGCTTCTTCCTTCTCCTCGACATAAGCAGTATAATTTTTCCCATCTACTTCCATGACGAAACCGGAAATGAACGCGGTTTCCGGTAAAACCACAGAAAATGTGGCTTCTTGGGCTTTTCCTGCAAAGTTTTTTACTTTACTTGTTACTGTTGTACGAGCAAACCGATTGCTTATCTCTGATTGTACGTGCATGTAGTAGATCTGAGGAAGGGTGGAGGTTGCCTTCGGTGAAATTGCCTTTGCAATTAAATTCAAACGTATTAATCTTCACCGATTGTCATTTTTAGAGAAGAAATAATTACCTCTTTGTCTGATCGTTTAGTTCTCAAGGTTTCTGATGAAGATACAACCAGTGAGTTCGTCGAATCCATAGGTGCGCCAAAGTTTTGGGCGACAACAGTTGATAAAACAACCAGCGCCACAGTTAATTTTATTCGCTTCATTTTCTGCAAATTTATGTAACCTAATTAGTAGCGAAATTAATAGAAGACGTTTAAATATATAAAGTGTTTGTAAATATCTTAATACTCTTCATAATTTTGTCGGGTTATCAAAGTAAGATTACGACTTGAACTGTAAACTAGTAACAAATAAGATTATTCTCCTAGGTTTAATTATTAAAATACAAAAGCACACCGAAAATTAACTTAACTAATACGGAATTTAAATATGGTTTTGTCTTTAATTACATTCATTTTCTTTTTGTTAATTCTATTAACCTTCTATGCTGTTATATTTCTATTTGAATTACATTTTATTATAAAAAATAATTCTTTGGACAGTATTGAATTTATTAGTAATTTTGTAAATCTAATTACGTCTAATATAATATTATAATTTCAAAAAGGATTACCTAGTTTAGTAGTACACTTTTCGAAGATCATGTAAGAGTGAAAACTGTTTATCCGGTTTTTGAATTTATACTTCTTTACACAACATTGCTGATACAGCAATCATCCCGTGAAATATAAATTAGCAACAAATAATCTTACTATTATACAATTTCCAATAATACATTAAGATATGCTTCTGCTAAACAAAATTTATTCCAATAATATTGGTAGTACTGTGACGGTCCTATAATATTTTAAGAATGGAACATTTTTAAAAGCGTCAGAACTTCACAGAAATATTTATTTAAACCGATTCCAACACATACCATTTTTAGAAAATACCATATAAATAAATAAATAGTCCGAAATAAAAGAAATACTCGTTTACGAACATTATGCGAACTTTGTAATAGGCTAAAAGTTTATCTCAAAACAGCTTTTTGAATTTATTCACATCTATAAATATATATATGGAATATATTCTGTATAAATTCACTAAATAACAGATATAGAACAGATTTCTAAGCTCTCATGCTAAGTGTAAATAAAGCAACAGATAAAAATGAATACTTAGAGCGACAGATACGTTTCTAAAAAGATGCTTAAGTACAGGTACCTGTACTTCCTCGATTTCATTTTTTTCTGGTGTATCTGTGAGAATTCTTGTTCTACCACGCTTTATACCCCTCTACCTTCTTCTTGGTGGTGCTTTAGGGAACGGGCGATTTTCCTCGGGGCTCTTAATGACCCTTGATGATTTGAAATCCATATCCTTTTCGGTGTGAAGACTCTTTGTTGCTTTTTGACAAGAGGTAGTACCTGACTGCACTTCTGCTTCCTTTAGTTGTTGTACACCATTCATATCTCCACACGACTGCCCTGTTGATGCAGTGGGCTGTGATACGTTCATTTGATTATCTGATGCTACATTTGTTACTTCTTTAGACACTATTTCGGTATTGTTCACTTCTGCATTGTTCAGTTCAGTACTGTTGCCAATTTCTAATACTGTGTTTGTTACATCTGCACCTGTGATCAGCATCTTGGAATATGTGTGGATTATATGGGTATATTCCAGTATGAGAAAATCCTTTAGTAATCTTTGCTGGTACAAATGCCCTGGGATATGCAAGACTAACTATCTCCGGTATATTTTTAATTATCATGGAAATTATCTCATCGTTTTTTTTGCAAATAAATACACAAGCTTTCTGGTTTGAATGGAACTTAGCCCATAGAGCAATTTTGCGCTCGTTAAAAGGTAGTCTGCAAGCATAGTTTCTTCCTAGGTACTAAAAATCTGGGCAGTTAGGTGCGTAATTGGATGTGAAGCTTATACCGTGATCTTGCTTGTATTTATTTGCATATCTTATTAGTGTCATTTTATCAATATTATATTTTCTTGCGGTTGTTCTTATTTTGGCATTATCTTCAACAATTTCCAAAACTGCATTTCTCATATCTTCCTCAGAGTACTTTCGACGCAGTACGCTCTTAGTTTTCCACTTAAATGGCATCTAGTTGAAACGAAAGAAGTAAATAGCTATTTGATTTAAATAATAAAAATTATACGAAAATTGCTCACAAAGAATCTAAGTAATATATTAAAATGTCGGTCAATAGCAGCGGGGAGGTTTGATACATGTATCACATGTATTTTGTAATGTGATTCAATATAACTTCTAACGAAGATAAGAGCTGATAATCATTTGCAGAATTTGTTCTATATTCTGACAAAATAATCAAAACTTTCATTGTTGCGTTTAGCAGTCGAAGAAAGCTTACATAGCTCATTAAAATACTAAGCAGTTTTGAGCATGGAAACACACTTGTAACTTCTGAACAGCGAAACCATGCATCACCTTGACGCCGTTATAGGAATCTACTATACCGGCGATTTGCATGGTATTGTGGGTAAACCACGGACACAATAATATATCGAGCACAATTACAATTACAATTATTGTTTCTTCCATTTCTTGTCTGACCATACTATTTAAATGATTTCTGAGAGGTGGTGACCTTAGTCTTACGGTCCTGTGAGGGGAATCTGATGACCTTGAATCGAAGGTCGGGTGAGGGGAAACAATGGCCTTGACCTTGAAATCAAGGTCAGGAGTGGGGGGTGGTCGTCAAACTGTCCAACTCTATCTACTACCATCATAATTGTGGTCCTCGTTTCGATCGCTTAGACAGTGTCGAGGCGGTGTGGAGCAAAGCTAATCTAATTTGTGCTATGCACAACAGGGCCCGACTCCACGGGTTACCGTTTTGGTGCGAAACCATGCTTAACCTGCCTGGTATGTGAATGTTTTTGTTTATGGTCTTGTTATTCCTCTAATGCGACCGTAATACGAGGAGTGTCATTAATTTGATCCCCAATGGCAAATGTAGACCGGGACCCAGTACCGATCACCCAGGAATTAGAAAAATTTCCGACACCTGAAGTGATTCGAACCGGGAAGTGTTCGGACTATTACATCCAAAGCCTGGCTGTCTTACCACTGAGCCACCCCAGTTCCCGGACACAATAAATAGGGGGCGAAATATGACAGTGTAATAAGCCCCCTGACGTATCAAAGTTCCCACCTTTCCCCTACAGTCGAGTGAAGAAGGAACTAGGAAGAAATATTGGTTGCGGTGCTCATATCCTTCACAACTGTCTTCAAACTACAGTCGATGCTATTGAAATATAAGCTTTAGTGGTCAAAATTTATAAATATTTCCACATTTGAGTAACTCAACTAAAAGAGTTCTGTGAATTTGTAGATGTCGGGTACAAAAAGGTTCTTTAACATGACAACGCCCGTTTTCTTTCGCTACTTCCAGCTATCGACAGAATACTTGAAATTTATGAGGGACTGAAATCATATTTTATTTTACAAGAACAACGTCCAGTCAGAACGTTCACCGTTCGCTACACTGACAGGTAATGTTAATAGTATTCTTAAAGCAATTGAAAAGTTAGGTAAAGATAAATTATTGGACACAACAAAATTCAGGATATGGAAAGGGTTTTGAATATTTAAATTATCCTTCCGAAAATATCCCCGAATGCACATAACTCGTCATATAGTTCAATTGCATTTACGTCTTTATTATTGATATGTTTCAGGTTATAGCCGAAATTAAACGATTGCTGCTTGAGATTATTTATTCAAAACTAAAATATAAACAGTACATAAATTTACAGTACCTAGTTAAATCATTACAAGCTTACCTAAAATATAAACGGGAACGTGCTCGTTTGACATACAGAATTAAAATGACATTGTGTCAACCAAACAGTGTTGCCGTCTGCATTATAACTAAAGACCGGATGTTTAGGCAAAATGCCTAAAATGCCAAAAAATGCCTATTTAACTGTTTTTATTTATAAATGCCTTTTTTACTTATAAGCGCCTATTTTGTCATAAAACTCATAAACTTGGAACATATGTTTCTTATTAATGTAAATAACTGCAAAGGACCGACAGTTTTTAAATATACTTTCCCAGAAAAAGATATTACCTGAAATTTGGTTGTAAAATTTCTACCCTTGGCGATTAACGTCCGACAAAAGAAGGATTATCCTGCCTAATTCATCAACTGTCATGTCATAATAAACAAATGTTTCTTTCAATCTGCATTACCTGTTTAAGTAAGTACTTTAACATAATTTCATAGCTTCGAAAAAAATACGTCTTAGACGTACTTCCCAGATTTATTTTTGGTATTTTAGTTCAGTTTTGCTTCGAACTTGTTACCATAACATTTTGTTTACGATGCCGAAAGTACGTGTTTCAGTAACCGACAAATTAAGTAAATTCGTGAGAGATTTTGGAAGCAACGTTTTTTCGAGCGATGGTTCCGTGTTGTTTTGTAAAGTGTGTCAGAAATCTGTGAATATGAAAAAAAATATTTTATTACCCAGCATATTGAAGGAGCTAACCATAAAAAAGCAGTGGCATTAAAAGTGGGCACTCCAAAAACTCCCTTATTGAAAGTATTTACGTCAACATCTAATCGTCAATCTGAATTGTCGTTCGACTTGTGTAAAGCTTTTGTAAGTGCTGAAATTCCGCTATGGAAGATAGAAAATCCATCTCTGCGAACACTTTTTGAAAAGTATGTCAAAGAAAAATTGCCATGCGAATCAAAAATGAGAAAAAATTATCCTGATCGTGCTAAGGGACAATGGAAGAAATTCAAGGGTTTATGAAAGAATTGGCTTTTCTAAAATTGTAATTATTAGAAAAAAATAATTTAACACTCGGTATTTTGCAAACGGTTTACTTTAAAGTATATACTTTATTAGAATTTTTAACTATATTTGCTCTAATGATTACGTACACGAAGTAGTGACTTCATGTCGTGGAACACCCTGTATACATTTCATGTGCTTACCGGCCTCATATTTGCAGAGCTGATTTTAATAGTCTCATACTTAAACTTCGACGTAGAAGAAGATATGGATATCCATAGATGAAACTACAGATGCTGTAGGAAGAAAGCCCCTTATATGAAAAAGGCCGGAAATGCTCTCAAAGTATTATTTCCGCGAATGCTGCATTTAACATGCTTAGCGCATGGAATTCATCGTGTTGCAGAAGAAATACGTTAACAATTTTCTGATGTAGATACGTTAATCTCTTCCGTAAAAAAGATTTTCTTAAAAGCGCCATCAAGGATAAGGCTTTTTAAAGAAGCGGCACCTGAGTTAGATTTGCCACCCCAGCCAGTACTGACTCGTTGGGGCACATGGATTTCTGCTCCATGTTACTATGCCACGAATTTAAAAACAATTAAAGATATAATTGCAAATTTAGATGAAGATTCGGCGGCTTCTATTAAAACTGTGAAAAGACTTTTAAAAAGAAAAGTTTAAAAAATGATTTAGCATTTATTTCTGCTAATTATTCTCTACTTCCTAGTACAATAACAAGTTTAGGAAGCAGAGATTTGACTTTGATTGATGCCGTTAATATTGTAAATAATACCATCAAAGGTATCTGTAGCGTTTCTGGTAATAAGAGCCATATCATGAAGGTCAAATGTGAATCTGTAATTGCAGCGAACAAAGACTTTGCGGCTATAAAAAGTTTAGCCAACATTCTTTCAGGTAATACAGATCAAGAAAATACCTTAAATTATGAAATTAATAAAATCGTATGTTTTAAATTCGCACCAATTACATCAGTAAATGTAGAAAGGTCATTTTCGAAACTGAAGTATATATTTTCTGATAGGAGGCAAAGATTAACTGCCGAAAATCTTAAAAAACATCTGGTTATAAGTTGTAATTCCGATTAATACAATAAAAATACTTAAATAATAATGCCTATTTTATTTTTTTAAATGCCTATTTCCAGATTTTTTAGTGCCTTTTTGCCTGCCTATTTCAGTATTTTTTAGTGCCTGAATATCCGGTCTTTACTGATCACTGTCCGTACACCACTATTAAAAACTGGGTTGCGGAATATAAAAGAAGATCAGATGTGAAAGATGAGCACCGCCCTGGAAGACCAATTTCTGTAACCACTCCGACAAACATTGATTCTGTCTATGATATGATTTTAGAAAATCGACAAATTGGGATTAAGAATGTTACAGAAGCATTGCACATTTCCTATGAACGTGTGTGTCACATCGTTCATCATGACTTGGGTATGAGAAAGCTTTCGGCCAAATGGATTCCAAGATGCTAGATGCTAGAACGTTGATCAGAAGCTCGTTCGATTGACAAGGTCAAAGGAAATCTGCCGCCGATGCAGACGATTCCTCAAACTTTTTGGATCGGCTTGTTACTATGGACGAAACATGGATCCATCACTATGACCCAGAGACTAAAGAGCAATCCAAACAATGGAAGCATGTTGGTTTTCCACGACCCTAAAAATTCCGTGTTCAAAAACCGGCTGGCAAGATTCTTGCTTCAGTTTTCTGGGACAAAGATGGGATAATTCTTATAGATTATTTGGAACGGGGTAGAACTATCACGGGAGCATATTATACAGAGTTGCTAACTAAATTACGTAAGAAAATTGTGGAAAAACGCCGCGGTATACTTACCAGAGGTGTGCTCTTTTTGCAAGACAACGCTCCTGCTCAGAAGTCGTTGGTTGCACTGCAAAAAATTGATGAAAGTGGTTTTGAATTGGTTGACCACCCGCCCTGTTCTTCGGATTTAGCACCGCCAGACTATTATTTGTTCCCAAAACTTAAAAAACATTTGAAAGGTACAATATTCCCGCAAATGACGAAGCAATATGTGCCGTTGAGGAATGATTTGCAGACCAAGATTTGTTTTAAAGGCTTAGAATTACTGTATGAACGTTGTGCAAAATGTATAAGTCTTAAAGGAGATTATGTTGAATAAATCAAGTTTTGTTTTGAAATATTGTGGCTAAGTACTTATCAATACCCCCTCGTATTTAAAACCGGGAATTCTATATGCTAATGAAGGATTTATTTTCACAATAGGATTTTTAGCGCGTTAGTGTATATTCTTTAATTTTCAAACAGTTTACTCTGTGTACCGTTATTTTGGTCTTGCGGAATCTCATAAGTTATAACGTTTATTTAAGTATGCTTTTCTAAATTGAAAAAGATTGTTTAAAGTATGGGCAACGTGTTACGAACATTTATGAATTGTTCTAAACAAACCAAGCTCTTAGAAAAAATGCGTTGAAATATTTTAGAACAATAAGGAAACTTTTACCGAGTATAAGACGCTTCTTCTATCAAAATCATTTTACCACGAGCTCATTCTGTTATTTGTCTTTATATTTTGTATTTATTATCTACCAAAATGTATTGGCAGATTGAATTATTGCTACTGCTACTACTACTTGCTATTGATACTGTGATAAGCATAACAAGGTAGTAGTTATAGTTGGTTGCTTTAATGGTTCTAGATCATTTGCTCGCCACCACTTGCTCGTCGCCATTTGTTCGCCACCGATTGCTTGCTGGGAAAGATGCTCGCCAGGATATTTGCTCGCCATCCGTTTCCTCGTCAGCCAACTTGCTCGCAGCACCAAGGCAGAAAAACTCGTTTATGTTTTCTTAGACACCTTAGTTTATAAAATAATTTAGAACATACCTACATTGATTCATAATAAAATCCTTTCCTTTTCAGATAGCATAGGTATAGAAAGAGCATTCTTTTTTTAAAGAAATCGAATTTTTAAGGAAATTTTTATTATAGTGGTCTGAGTGGATACCTGTTTACTAATATTTTTGGAAACTTAAAATACTGTTACTAATCCAATAAAGCAATGTTAACGATGTTTTGAGAAGTTAATAATTAAAAATAATTTAAAAGTATATACAACATAAAAATCAAATACACTTTTAGTTAATTTTATTTAGAACAAAAAAAAAAACGAATATTCAAAGACAAGAACAACAAACCCTGCTTTGAATATCAATATTCCTTAGAAGGAAATGTAAGATTTTTGAGAATTACTATAGCATTTAAGTATAAATGCTTAAGGAATAATGTTTTATTTTAAGAAATCTATTTGCTTGTTATGCCCGGCAAGTTAACCGGCGTGGCGCAAATAGTTGTCGAGCAAGAGGCTCACGAGTAAACGGGCAGACGAGCAAACGGCAGAACGAGCACGGTCAGCAGACGAGCAAGGCAGACGGACAAACGGCAGACGAGCAAACGGCAGACGAGCAAACGATAACGAGAAAATGGGCGGACACCGTTTTAATGCATTATAACAAATTACATTTTCAATAGTACGAGGCTTATTCAGAAACTAAGGGTTATTTAAATATCCCCACCAAATGAGAAGTGTAGTCGGTTTGGTGCTTGGTGGGGGTGTTTTAGTGATTGATGAGCTAACTACACGTTGTGGTTCTGCCATCGTATTCAGTTAAAAATCTACTATTTGAAATTCCGCTTAGTGTGAAGTACGCGCTGTGATTCGTTTTCTTCATGCAAAAACGAAAATGCCGCCTAAAATTTTCCGTCACATATGAGATATTTGTGATCCAGGCATCACGAGGGAAGGGAAGGTCAGACACAAGTATAGGAATTTCACAGATGACCGAACAAATGTGAATGTTGAGAAGTGAAGAAGAGACCTCCTATTGTCAACAACGGTCTTGTGGAGGAAGAGAACGAGAATGAAGATGACGATTTAGATAATGGCCGTAAATTTTCCTCAAATTTCACGTATGAAACTGTATGAAATTATCATGAACTGTCCACAGTACTACAAAATGTATGCAAGGTGGGTGCCAAAGATGTTGACGTATGTATGTTCACAAAAACCAGCCTCTGCACTGACCTTCCTGCATCGCTACAACACCGATTGCGATGAATACCTGGTTCCCATTATGACTAGCTACGAGATTTCGGTTACGTAAAGCAGACACGTATGACACCGTAAGAGAGTTGACAAGGGCGATTCAAAACAAAAGGTGCGCATCGCTGACCTCTGGATTCGTGCTTTTTCACAATAATGTGCGAATGCACGCGGCGATTCGCATTGTGCGGAGATTTTTAACCATCCCCCATACAATCCTGACTTAACGTCGAGTGACTGTTTCCTCGTTTTCCTCCATCTTAAGCATTATTTAAGTCTCCGGGGCCGTTTTCGATCGGACTTTCATTTCCAAATACGTTATGTTTGTAGATATTAGTACCGCGAATATTAAAATAACAGGATATTTTAAAAAAATTATTTAATGGGCTTTCTGCTCAAACAACCTAATGATTAATACTGCTTCATAATATTTCACAATGCTTATCACAAAAATGGTTATTGAACTACTTCTTTAGGTATTATTGTTTCATCTAGAAACGTTAATTATTTTTACATCGCCAAACAAACCTTTCCTTGCATTAAACATTCGGTAAATTGTTTTCTTTTCGCAACGTACCCCAGCCTAAATATATAAATCGTATATAAAAAAATTACTTAAAACCAAAAGCGTAAGAACACAAAACTTGAATGAAACACTAAACGTTCTAACCTTAACTGTTACAATTGGATAGAAATCTAAAATTATAAAATGTGTGAAATGTTGTCCCATAATGAAATTTTAGACCCTGACAAACAAATATCCCTTGCGAGAATTAAACATATTAAATTGATGTGGTTCGTCCCTAGGTAATATATTAGTCAGTCAGTTTTGTAATTTATTGATGATTGACCTTCGCGCATACGTCTGCATTAAAACAAGATCACTTGTACTTTATAAAAATAGGCTCGTGGCTGCATTAAGTACATACTAATTTAGAATTAGTTACCCTTTGTATTGTCACGGATTGGCAGTCATGGATCTTCTAATTTACATTTTTAAGCTGTAGGTATTTGGATTTATAATGGTATAAACGTCACACACGGGTGTTACGGAAGCAGTTAATAAGATTTCACCGTTTGACAATTTGAGTAATTTCAACTAAAAAATATAGTATCAATACGGATCTGATTTTCAGTTCTGACCTAGATATAATATGCACGGTGTTAAGTCAGATCTGTATTTGTTTTATACAACGTAGGTATACACGGTGTATCAGAAATAGGTACGAATATTAAATCCGATGGTAGATTACAATATATACAAACTAGAAAAAACATTTCTTTGGCAATGGGACTGTATGATTTGCTATTCGATAATAATTAAAACACCTTGTTGTTTTTCAGCATTTTAATTTAAAACGAGCCGCTAGGTAGTGGGCATATTATTTCACCACTGCCCTAGCGCAACTACCCAAACGGGCTTACAAAACTACGCAAGAAAACTTGCTATATCCCCTCCTACGGGGGTGGTAGTATTACCCCGGTACCCCGAAGGGAACTGTACTCGGCGTGCCTGTTAGGGCCGAACATGCCGCCCCCCTTGGAGCACCTCAGGCTTCAAGACTCATATAACAATAATAAGAAAAATATTAATCTTAAAATTAACATTACACTATGTATTACATTACTAAATAGTTAAACATTCCCATCTATGGGTAAGACGCACACCTTGTTTATTGGCCGTCGGGATACACCGCGCACAGTTTTTACACTGACCACCCTCACTATATTATCAGCCCCAGGATGTAGTTCAATAATTCTGCCTAGGGGCCATTGTTGTGGTGGAACATTATCTTCTGCTAAAAGCACCATTTGACCAATTCCGATCAATTCAGGTGCCTTTAGTCTCCACTTGGTACGTTGTTGCATTTGCAAGAGATACTCCCGGCGCCAGCGCTTCCAGAAATGTTGCCGGAGTTGCTCCACTCTCTGCCATCGAGAAAGGGCATTGGTTTTTATCTCAGCGACATCAGGTTCCACCATGGCCATTAATGGTTCGCCAATTAAAAAGTGCCCCGGAGTTAGGGCCACCAGGTCATTAGGGTCAGAGGTCAGTGGGGTAAGGGGTCGGGAATTTAGACAGGATTCTATGCGCGTAAGAAGAGTGTACAATTCTTCATAAGTCAATAACGCGTTACCCATTATCCGCTTTAGGTGATATTTGACTGCCTTAATGTTTATTTCCCATAAACCTCCCATGTTAGGTGCGCGTGGTGGTATAAATTTCCAA
>JABXWE010018841.1:0-10090 GCA_014611495.1 Limonius californicus
TTGAATATTGGTTTGTCTTTAGTAGTTTATTGTCGATTTGTATTTCACAATTAGCAGGTAGTTGAACTGTATAAGTACCCAATAATGGTATTTTTCTATGATCGTTATCACAAAATCGTTTTCCTATCAACTCCTAAGTGAATATAATTATCCATAGGTCATGATCTATTTTTTGAATTTTATTATCTTCTAAAGCAAACATTTTTGGTTTACAATTATTAATATTTGAAAATGATATTAACTGCGATTCACAGAGAAAATTTTTAAAATTCATTTATTCTTGGTTTGGCATATAAAATTATTTTTATGTAATTCTTTACATCGTACATCATTAGTAACGTATTTAGCTTCCGAAAGTAACGAACATGTATGACTCAGTATTTATTTTCGTTGATCTGCATTGACAATGGATATAAATGATAATAATCGTACTTCGTGGTAGCTATTCATAGTACTTCGATTACATGGTAAATATTAATCTGGTATTTATTTGATATGCTTTGACGGTTATTATTTCTCCAAATAATGGGAAATTTTCTTTTGTTGGTTCAAAAGGTAGTTGCGTGTCATTCAGTTTAGTTTTCATAAATTTTAGGCTTTCTTCTAAATCTTCTGGGTCCATAATTGATGGATGAGAAGTTTCTAATTTCGAGGAAGTAATAGCTTATTTTAAACTATTCGTAATGTGTAACATTAAATTTACAATTGCGGTTAGTTTTAGGAATAGAATGTGCATATTAATAAATGAGTACATTTCAACTTCATGCAATGCGTGCTTCTTAATTTCTGCTTCCATTTGTAGACTTTTTGCTTTCAGTATTTGTTGATTGGTTTGTAATGTGTTGATACTTTTATTGAACTTACCGAATATTAGATTGACGTTTGTTTAATAAGTATTTGTTTTGTGATTTTCTTGATTTTTTCTGCAACGTATTGATTGTTGTCCAAAATTTTTGTAATTAAATTGCCATGCATTATTTCCATTCATTGCCCCACTACAAACGCGTATTCCAGGTGTTGTTAATTTTTTCTGCATTAGTGCCATTGGTTTCTTTTGAAAAGTTTGTTCGGATCTTCGTGTGTAAAGAACATTTTCTTCTTCTATGACATACTTGAATGCGTCTTCTAATGTAGCTGGTCTCATACTTCGTAAAAAGCTTCCTAAAGCTTCTCTAAGTCCACTAAGATAAGCTTCCAACGTTAAATCGTGGTATTGAGTCGTCTTTACCACTTTTACGGATTCATTTGCTTCGTTTATTTGTAAATTTGAGTATAAAAGGCATTTCATTTCTTGGCAAATTTCATAATGTCGTTGAGCTGTTTCATTAAATCTCATAGGAGTGAGCTTCCGGATCATTGATCGGCAAATGATCTTTGTCAAATGTTTTTGAGGTCAGTCCAGGTGGCAATTTCGTGCACTGTTAAATACACATTTTGTGACATGGAAATGTTTAGGTATTTCTGATGTACTTCGAACACCCTAAAAACGAATTTAAAAACAGAATTTGCCTATCACCCACGAATTTTTAGTAACAAGCATTTATATTTCGCAAGTATGCAACATATGCAATATGCATATTGCACCACTTTGTGTAATGTATCAGCAGTGACGAATATGCCGGGTTAAGACAAGTTCATTCCTGTCTATTACATGCAAGAAGTACGCACTAAATCAGATATTGTGCCTTAGTAGGCATTTACCGGCGTATGAAGTTACTGCATTTCCTATGTCGTTACTAACGTGTTTGTGTTCTACTTACTTGGTTTATGTTTATTACTAATTTATTACTGTACTGTGATTGACTGTGAATTAACAAGTAAGTACAATACCTAGGCAGTGTGTAAATAATGTCAACAATTTTTGTTATGTGCGTGTGGAACTAACTTTTAAATCGCAAAACTTACTTTCATCCCACTTGTACGAAGAGCTTACGAACTTTACTTCGGAATTAAAGATCAAGATAAGTCATGGGCTCCTGACATATGTTGTAAAACTTGTGTAACATTGCTAACAAGTTGGTTGAAAGGTACAAAACGTAAAATACGCTTTTCAGTGCCAATGGTGTGGAGAGAACAGAAAGACCATGCCACAGATTGATACTTTTGCCTCACTAACATACTGGGCATCGGACCGAAGTCCAAGTGTACTGTGCAGTATCCCAATTTACCATCAGCTTTACGGCCCGTCGAACATAGTGAAGATCTTCCTATCCCAAATGCACCAGAATCCACCAAGTTTGGACGAAGAAGAACCTGAAAGCATCGGTGTTCCAACTGATGATATGCAATTCGCACAGGAAATCGACAATGATTCACTATTTCAAGCATGTTCAACAGAACCACATCTGATTTCACAGGCTGAACTGAATGACTTAGTTCGAGATTTAAAACTAGCACAATCACAGTCAGAACTTCTAACATCCAGAGTAAAGGATGGAATCTCCTCGAAGGTGACGTACATACAACTCACTTCCGAAAACATCACTTACAGGAGGAAGGTCTTACACATTGTTTCGCTCAAGAAGGCACTTTGGTGTATTGCAAGGATGTTGACAACTTATTTCACGCATTAGGACAGAAACATGAACCAAGCAATTGGCGCCTATTTATAGATTCTTCAAAACTTAGCTTAAAAGCAGTTTTGCTTGAATATGCGCTTTTTTTTGGAGAGGGGGGTATGAATGTAGTGCGCGTGCACTCCATTTATCGGGTCGCCTTGCTTTAGGTTATATATGTTTTTGTTATTGTTTACTAAGTTACCGTTTTCCATGCAATAAACAAACACGTTTCCCAAAAGCTCGTTTCAATTTTAATATTAGAATCTGGTATCAAACCAGATCCTTATAGTACTTATAGCTCATGCAGTTTATATGAAGGAATCATACGAGAATATGCGATATTTCTTAGAACACATCCGGTATAATGACTATGAGTAGTCAATCTGTGGAGACCTAAAACTGATAGCGCTCATTCTCGGACTTCAGCTGGGGTGTACAAAATGCTGTAGTTTCCTGTGTGAATGGGACAGCCGTGCATGAGATCGTCGCTATATACAGAAGGAATGGCCACCACGTCAAGCACTAACACCGGATCAAAAAAATATTACCAACGAACCACTGGTTGATCCTAAAAACGTATTTCTATCATCACTGCATATTAAATTGGGATTAATGAAAAATTTCGTTAAAGCACTAGATAGGAACGGAAGAGGGTTCTTGTATCTGAAACAGAACTTTCTAAGAGTTAGTGAGGCAAAAATTAAAGGAGGCATATTTGTGGGACCACAAATAAGAGAAGTAATGAAAGATAGCGAATTTGACAACTTACTGAATGAAATTGAACTAAGAGCATGGAGACCGTTTACAACAGTTGTGGCCAATGTTCTTGGAAATGTCAAAGCTGAAAATTACAGAGATCTTCTGACTGAATTACTGAGTGCCTACAGAGAAATGGGATGTAACATGTCTTTAAAAATTCACTTTCTGGATGCTCATCTCGATTCCTTTTAGAAAAATTTGGGTACCGTAAGCGACGAACATATGGAGAACGTTTCCACCAAGACGTTGCAACCATGTAAAAGCCATACCAAGCCAAATGAAATCCTAGTTTGCTTGCTGATTACTGCTGGATATTGTTCCGTGATGCCCCAGAGCCCAAATATCGCCGTAAAACATTCGCAATCCGTATAACGCACAACACTTCGTAGCAAATAAGGTGTGGGCGATAGAGAAAATTCAAGGTAATTTTCTGCTTTCTGGTGAAATTTTACATAACATACGCCATGTTTTATCCATGTCACAAAAAAAGTTGATTTTTGTTTAACAGTGTGGTTACTAAAAGTGCTCGACCTGTTAATATGGTCCTCAAGCCTAATAAAATAACTTTTGTAGAAATTGATCTTGAGCTGCGATGCTCCATTGGCAAGATATTGGTCGATTATAACTTCCGCTGACCTGATGTATTCGGAAAGTTTGTGGGGGGTGGGGGACATCAAAGTCTGGTACGATTTTTAGATATTCTAAATGAAATACTTGAACCATGATTATTTCGGGATTTCTTTCTTCTTCTTCCGGTTCAGGTACTTTCAAAATTAAATATTGAAATAGACATAGTAATTCGTTTTCTTGCATAAAATTTAAGTATAGCTTTTTTAAATTAACTTAAACTACTGGGTCTTCTTCTTCGAGTGCTTTATCTCTTACAAGAAGTAGCAATCCTCTCTCATATGCCTGTGTTGCACGTTTAAACTGCCGCAGCCATAGAGGACCTACAGGGTTCCGAATCACGAGAAGTGTAAACACTTCTACTCCAGAGAGAGAACAGCCGTTAAATATCCGATGTTCCGTACTGGCAACTGAACCCAGGACCTTCAGCTTAGAAATCGCTAACCTCCAGCCCACGGCCGCCTAATTTTATTGAAGGGTTTGTTTGTAATTGTTGTAACATATATTACTAGTCTAAACTGTAATCGCATACTCCTGCTGTTCGTAGCTTAGTAATATTTTACTTCTATTGATGCTAATACTAAATTATTATTAAGTTATTTTAATTATTATTTTTTGCTTTGCTGATTTTATATCATCGACAGCTTTTTCGTCCCACTACTGAGCATCAGCCTCTTCTAGGTAGAAACACGGGCGACCTACAGTTTAAAATCGAATCCGAAAGACAGAAGTTCCAGAGAAGGTTTTCAGCATTCAGATTCCACGGTTGCAAGTCGGATTGGGAAATTGTGTGTGGTGGGTTGCAGACAAGATTTTTATAAATCTGCATAGTAATGCTTAGGTTTCGAACACAAGTCAGAATCAACGTTTTACTCAGAAAGCGAACGCTCTACCAACTGAGCTACCACCAAGCCATTTTATATAAATTTGGAAATTTGGGATACTAAAAATGTCGCTTTACAATCTAGGGATTTTTGCGTGTAGTATGTGGCGACGCGACAAGTGACATTTGACCGTCGCCATCTAACGGGCAGAGTATTAATTTTGGTGCATTTCTTCTTATTTATAAGAAACTCTGTTACATCCACTAAATAAGTACCCTTAGTTCAAGTTATATTTGATTGTAATTAATTGAATAAATATTACAGTTTAAACTTTTATTGTGAAAATTACATCATTCGTATAGAGTGTGGTTATGTATTCGTCATCTGAGGGTTGGCGTGTTAGGTTATAAGTGCAGGTAGAAAACAAATGTAACCAATCATAGAAAATAAATAGTTACCAAAATCAGTTTAACAATAGCCTCTATTATTAAACTTTTTTGAGCATTTTTCAGGATCATATTGGACCTACTGTTAACGCAAAGTAGAATAAATATTATTAAAATGTCATGATATTAATAAAGACCTAATATTCTACGTCTGTGATAAAAAAAAAACAATGTAATTGCCATTAAAAATTCAGAATTATTCCGAAATTTAAAAAATATAAACATATATGTACATATTCCCGTGAAACTAAAACTGTTGAATGGCGCATAATTATATGTATAACAAAATATGAATATTGGAAATATAGTGAAAATAATAGAAGACGACGGTGAAGAGTTTAAAACTGCTTGAAAGCCGCAAGTTTTGACGGACCTTGTATTAGTCTGAATTGGTGTATTTATACGTTTGACTCAGCATAGGAACCTTTTCATGTTCTTAATATATACGAAATCTGGACAGCAAGATCACCTGCCTGCAGAAATATTTATAATTTCATAGAGCAAATATGATTTACAATTTAAAAATGGGCTTTAAGGGTATTCAATATGCATGGAAACCAAACTCCACCTCCTTTGTATGGTGTTGTCACTTGAGTTTGATATGGGCTTATGCTGGCCGCTAGATGGCAGCAGCGACGTTCGAGTACTTTGAAAGACGTCAAATTTGTCTTACACGCGTCAAATTATTACGAATTTTGGTTAAAATGTAGCAAAAACGGTTTAGTCTGGCTGAGTGCATTTACCTTGCGGCATTCTCAGTACGTCAAAACTGCGAATTAAATAAAATACAACGTACTGCAGAATTGTAGCACTAAAATCAGCTACTGTTTCGACGTTTCTACCGAAATGGCCTTTTTTCTTGTATTAACATCGTTTTTCTTAAACTTCTAAAGTTAAGTTAGTTTCGTTATTATTATTATTATTACTATTGTTCCTGCGTGACTCATAAGAACAAATAAATGTAAATACATATATGGTAAAATAAATATAAATGTAAGGTTTGTACACGCAACAGTTCTATCGAATATTTGTTGTACATATTTGCGTTTTGTAATTGTTGGAACCAAACATAGAAATCTAAAAACTTCTTTCCAGAGCATGACCTCAGCAGCATTTTGGGGCAAATCTAATGTAATATTCTATGTCCGCCTACGTCTACGTCTACGTCTACGTCTACATCCACGTCTACGTCTACGTCTACTCTACATCTACGTCTACGTCTACGTCTACTTCTACGTCTACGTCTACGTCTACGTCTGCATCTACATCTACATCTACATCTACATTTACATTTACATTTACATTTACATTTATATTTATATTTGTATTTATATTTATATTCATATTTATATGTATATCTATCTTATCAGTCTTATCAGCCACTTGCAAGTTCAACTGTGAATTCTATTGAGGGTTGTTTGGATTTCTCGGAAGAATAGTTCGGAAGTGTGTTGGGAGGAGTAGTTAGTGGTGTCGTCGACGAAAAGCCTGGCTAGGGTTTGGGCTAGGTCTATGACTGGAAAGTCGTGGGAGTAGATGGTGTAGAGGAGAGACGGACCTGCTCCTTGAGAAACTGAGGTGAACTGGGATAGAAAATGAACTTTGGATTTTAACTTTGCAAAAGTGGTTGTTGAGAAATAAGTTCACTAGCTTGACGAAGACGGGATTGAGAATAAGGGTGTTTAGTTTGTGGATGAGACCGTCGTGCCATACCTTATCGAATACACACTCTACGTCGAGAAAGACGGCGAGCGTGCACCGGTTCAGTGTGGCATTTTTGGTCCAGTCAGTATGTCAGTAAGTTCCATGATGGGGTTGGTGGTAGATGGATGAGGTCAGAAGCAAATTGTTAAGGGAGGAGTGGAGGAGGTTGTTGAACTTTAGAGTTTCTCTGAGGCGGGAACCCATAATTCTTTTTAAGATTTTGGCCATGATGTTGATGAGAGAGATGGGTCTATTTGATGTGGGATTTTTAGGGTCTTTGCCGAGTTTGTGGATCATAATTTAGTAGGCGCTTTTCCATGAGGTGGGGAAATGCAAAATTTACAGGCACGGTTTGGTTGAAACGGTGTCGGTGGCTCAGTCGGGTAGATTTTTAAGAAGATGGGGTTTGATCTGGACCGGGTGCTTTTGTGTACTTTAAGATTTTTATAGAAATGACGGGGTCCCTTAGAAAATCGTTTTCGGGAAGTGGGTTATCGGGGTTGTTTAGGCGGAAGTGGATGATGGAGCTTGTGACTTCGTTAAAGAAGCGTTGGTTAAAGGAGGGATAGCCGGGGACTTGGTAAATGTTCTGGAGGGTTTAGGCAACAGTTTGCTTTGTCCTGGGGATTATTTAAGATAGTGTTGTTAGAATTTAGGTGGTAATTTGGCTGTGATTTGTTATATTTGCGGCTATAGAGTTATTTGATGAGGAGTTCATCAATTGTGTTTTAATCTGAAGAAAGATAATACAGTATAATCAATCAAATTGTAAGTAACGGATAGC
The DNA here is from genome assembly GCA_014611495.1 of Limonius californicus. Classification (NCBI taxonomy): domain Eukaryota; kingdom Metazoa; phylum Arthropoda; class Insecta; order Coleoptera; family Elateridae; genus Limonius; species Limonius californicus. The sequence goes on from JABXWE010018841.1 coordinate 7,703, forward strand.
TGTACAAAACCAAATGAATGTTACAGTTATTGTTTACTCTACACCATAAAATATTTATTTCTGAATGTATAACATTACATTACATCCGCGGGTTTAGGATTTTCGTATAACTGTCTTAGACTTCACAGACCTGAACGGATTCTATACAAGTTCTTTCAAACTGTTTAATTAATACATCTTCTAGATGGCTTAAAGTGCTTGGTATCACTAAGTTGAAGTTTTTGTTACGTATCTAAAAATAACAATATTGAATCTAAGTAAAAAGTTTATAAACCGAGGAAAAATATATTGAAAAATACCCACTGCACGAACCAAACTATTTTCTTCACATAAAAGTATGGTTTCACAATGCAAAAATCAAGAGGAAGTATTCTTCAGTTTTTAAAGGGATGTAAAAGTAAGGTTACACGTTACAAGGAAGAGGTTTTGTACTAAATCTAAATGCAAATACATAGGTTAACGACGTAGCTGTATTTAATTATTTGTTATTGTTGTAGTTTACACAATTATTTATATAGATTAGATTAATATCGGAATAAGGTGATTTTTTTAGAAGTGGAACAAAAACTTCAACTTACTAATGGTTAGTCACCTTCAGCCAGCTTGTGCTATAGACTAAAAAATTCATACAAAGATCGTAATCCTTGTAAATGCTATTTTATGTATTCAAAAATCAATATTTTTCCTATATACAATAGCTGTAGCAACCGAACGACACTCCAATAGCTGTTAAATAATAGTACTAAATTTAACACTCTGCTTGATTTCAGTAAATACACACGCATTGCTTTCCACAGTTAATCGTTATCGACAATTTCTTTGATCATGTTGTTTTTGTTACAGTGGTGTAAAAGTATAAGTCACCGCTATAAAAGATGCCGATTCTCCAGGAATTTGGAAAACCTGCGTCTTACTTACGTATTTGTGATTTTAATCTGTAATAAAAGCGCCATTTGTATCAGATATAAAGTTATCGGTATCGCAGAATAAACTAATACACGTAGGGAGTATCGTAACTTGCATCATATAATACTTGTGATTGTGGCTCATACTATTTCCATTATATTTGAAACCGAAAAGAAAATTTTATAGACTACTAAAAGGTTTGCCGAGTGGCTTTCAGACCTGATTTTATGGTCAGATCGTTTATAAAAATGTTCTGGAATTTAGTTCGACTGCTATAGTCTCTCCCTGTCTAAATTATTAGCAAATTTAAGGTTTATGGTTGTTTCTTATTCTTAATGTGATGCATTTCACTGCACTATTCGTTAATGTAGATATTTCCTTCCTGGAAATGCTTCCAACTAATTTTGCTATAAGGGAAGTACATTAATAAATTGTAGAAAACCGTTGGTTACCTACTTCCTTTTCCCTGAATTTTCAAGGAGTAAATAATTAAACGGAAACAGTAGCCTTAATATTATCTATATTTTAAATCGTTTTGCTAGGCAGTATTCCAAGGTAACGTGTAGTTAGTGAAGGTTACTTTAATCAAGTGTCAGTCTTAAGGTTACTGTTTTGATATGCATTGAGTAATGAATTATGAACATTATCGATTATACTTACCCTCTAAGGGAACGTATGCCGCATGGTTGCGTGCAAATTAATTACTTCTGTAAAATTAACACAACTGAAAACGTATAGTGCAAGCTTTTTTGTTGCTTTGTAGGACTTTCTTTAGATTAACATGAACTTGTAACTGCTTTTCTAATTTAGGAATTATACACGCAGTCCTGGCTACGCATTTTTAAGCGCTGGCTACCATTTAGTACTTTACATTGAAATAAATGTTATCCACTTACATTTTTAGCATCATAAATTCTTTAATTTAACTTTAGCTTACTTATCTTTATAATCTCCCGAAACCTGTACATATAAACAGCTTATTCATTAGCTTATATATTTTGGCGTTCATAAGTGGTCAACCCTCCTAACCTGCTGCTGTTTTAGCACCAACACTAAAGTGTGCATTATTCTGGCGCATATCCTTCAAACAGCCACAATTTTCGAAAACAAACCCGAAATTTACTTTTGCCACAGCAAAATACTTTGTAATGCTTTCCAATTGATGTGTTGGTGGGTATTAGCGTAAGGTCCCCTACAGACGGTGTGACGAACGTCGGCCACCATTGGTCAAACGCACGTTCGCCACACCGTGTGTATGATCAACACATCACGAGTGTACACAAATGTTGGCGTTCGTGGACTTTCGTTTAGTAAACAGTAAATATTACACCCACCAAAGGTATAGACGAATGTTGTTCTCGGCGCACGTTTAACAGGATCGCCTACACTAGCAAATGCCCAGCGTGTGTAGTAATATATGATAAATGTTTACGTTTGACACACGTTGGCCCGAATCTACGCGCATTCACAAACGCCAACGTT
>JABXWE010018842.1:0-12500 GCA_014611495.1 Limonius californicus
ATCGTGCTATAACAAAATTCTCTTTGAAATTGTCACAGGATACTCAAAAAATATAAATTTGTTCATTATACACCAGTGGTTAATAATGAAAAATTATTTACCTGTCACTGCGCCAAGGTAGAGAAATTGAATTTCACGGCATTCTAATATGTGTCAAAATGCTACGCCACGCCATATTACTAGTAGTGAAAAAACATTATTATATCTACCACAAGGCACGTTTACTATTTGTTTATTGCCCACGTTGATTTATCGTTCTTTGAAGTCGTAAAATAAGGGTACGAAAACAGGTAGACAGTTCAACCCCTGCAATATAGAAGTAAGACAAGCTGTAGTGTTGGTTGCGTTATAGCCAAAACAAGGGGCAGATTTGAAATCTGCGCTTGGGTTAGATCAGCCTTAATTTCGGACTTGGCTATGGTCTTCTATTCCAAAACTTCCAATAGTGGAGAATTTATAAGGTCAATTTGGTCATTCATTAAACGTGTATTTGTGAATTTGATAGGCCTCGAGTGTATCCAATTTAAGTTTATAATCACATAAGTGTAAAAATGTTTTTATATTATTTAATGTCAATGCATGATTGTATTCTAATAAGTGTTTAGCGTAGTTAGATTTTTCTGGGTGTTTGTATTTATATGAGCGTATGTGTTCTTTACGTCTGGTATCAACATTTCTAATTGTCTGACCTATGTATGAATAATTACAATGTGAACAGTTTAATTTAACAATACCTGATTTTAACAAATTGTTAGTTCTATCTTTTGCGTTTAATAAGGTGTTAAACGTGTGTTTTTGTTGTTTTATAAATTACTTAAAATGTACTTGTTTTCATTATAATTTTAGCCATTTTCTCCGATGTATCACCGAAATAAGGAATTAAAATCTATTTAGCATTTTCAGAGTGGTCTTCTGAATATACTCTTTGAATTGCTAATTTATAATCTTTCTTTTTGATAGTGTGTCTAACAGTTTTGTGTTATATCCATTACGGCGTGCAATTTGTTTAATAATCGAAATATCTTTGGTTTAATCGCTTTTATTTAGAGGAATTGTTAGATATCTACGTATCAAGGACTACAGGCTGCTAGTATATGTGTTTTATGATGACATGAGTCCTGTGGTATTGTGATATCTGTTTGTGGAGGTTTTCTATAAATAGAGTATTCGAGTTTGCTGTCGGAATTTATTTTTATGTTTAAGTCTAAATAATTAATACATCAGTTTTGTTCTGTTTCTAATGTGAAGTTTATGTTTGAGTGTAGTGTAGTAATAAACGTTAAGAAATCACCAATAAACTCAAATGAACTATTAAAACATGCTAAAATATCATCAACGTAACAGAACAAAAATATAGTTTTCTAAGATTGATTTGAATCAAAAATTCGATCTTCTAAATGTTCCATAAATACATTAGCTAAAAGTAGCGAAATTGGACTTCATATTGGTAAATCGTCTTTCTGCTGATAAATTTGATCATTAAAAATAAAATAATTTTGATTAATGCAAAGTCCAAATAATTGAATCAACTCGTTACGTTTTGTTACTTCAACATTTTTGTTAATAAAAATATTATTTAACAAAGGAATACACTCTTGAGGGGACATTTGTGAAAACATATTGGTGATATCGAAATCAACTTTTTAGCATTGTGATGGTGAACTTAAACAGACCAACTTATTGATTAATTCTAAACTAAATAGTAACTATATTATTTAATGTTTTTGCTAACATGTGGTTGGGTGCGTTTATGTATGAGACTACCGGTGTAATAGGCATTTGGGGTTTATGTATTTTTATTAAATCATATAGTTTTGGTAGTTGTAGGTTTGGATATATTATTTTTCGGTTCTCTTAATCTGTGAAGATAACAATACAGTTATTTAAGTTGGTGTTAGTTTGTTGTGCTATTTTGCTATTTTGTCGTGGGATCTCTACTTGAGGTTTCTAAATTTGAAGTCGTTATAAAATTATCAACTTTTTGTATGTAATCATCTTTAGGTAAAATATTATTACCTCTATCTGCTCTAACAGAAATCGGATTGTTTCTTGTAATTTTTTCTTTAATTGACGCAAGCAGTATATTATATGTTTGTTTGTATTATAATTTGAATATTTGTCTGTTGGCATATCTTTTATTAAATTGGCAATTTGAAATTTTTCATAATTGGAATGTTTTTTTTTATATTTTTTGAGGTTCCTGCTAAAATGTATTTAATATTGTTGTGAATTTTGAAAATTGGCAGAATTTGAATACTTATTTAGAAGGGTGCGATGGTAGCTCGGTTGGTAGTGTTTCTACATTAGCGGGAGGAGGAACACTTGGCAGCGAAGAGGCCGATGCCCAGCAGCGGCACGAAAAGGCTAAATTTTACTTCCTTGTCATTAAATTTTATGTTTGACAAATTTAGGAAACGGGGATGGAAATTTATGATGATGTTGGGTTTTATATAATTTTTAAGTTCACGTGTATTTTGTTCTAATGTTAATAGTTTGTATCACTATAATGTGTATTTTATAAATTTTAACTTACTAACTCTCTAATATCATTGTCAAAACTTCAAATTCTATTAGATGTAATTTGTATGGGAGATTTATGTAGAGTACCTTTAAGTGGATGTGCAAGTTGTCTCTAATTAAACTTAAGGACAAGAACGATATAATGCAAAGCAGTAGAACAGACATCCTCAAAATTACGGAAGAATACTAGAAAAACGTATATGCACCTCTCGCATGCCAGTAATATTACAAGAAAGAAATTAGATTTAAATGTAGGATCGGAAGATATACCCGAAATTAGGAAAAACAAAATTGCAGTGACTCAGAGAAATTAAAAATAAACGATCACCCGGTAAAGACAAAATACCGATTGAAGTTATAAAAGACGTTATTAAGACCATAATAAAAAAATGTATAGAATACAATATACCTATTATATTCACCTTCATCAACCATGAGAAAGCCTTTGATTGAATAGAAACCTGGTCCATACTAAAAATATTAGATGAATGTAGAATCGATTACAGCTATACAAAGTTGATAAAATATACACACACCTAAACTTATATGAAGTCGCCCAGTATGTCTGGTTTTGTTAAGTACTACTGAAATTTCGTTAATGGAAAATGAAAGGTACTTTATGCTAAACCAGTTTAATTATTAACAATAAAAGAAATTTTAACAAATGATTGAAATTAAAAAAAACGCATTAAAAATGTAAAAATTAAAGAATTGGAATGGTTGATTAGCGAAAAATAGCAACTAGTTTTTCACTTTACTAGTCAGTGTTGCCATCTCTAGCTCTAATACAATCTTCAATCCGACGGGGAATGTTTTTAATCAAATTGTCAACTTGTTCTTGAGGTAAGTTTGCTGATCCATATTTCCTGGATTGTCCCTTTGAGCTCTAATCCTTCTTTTAATGAAGTCCCACACATGTTCAATGGGATTACTATCAGGTGAGCAGGCAGGCCATCTCAGAACAGTGACATTTTCTGTTTCCAGAAAGTCCATGGCAACTCTATTGGTATGTGGAGGGACATTATCATGCATGAAAATGAAAATATTTCCTATTGCACCTTTTCATGGCTTAACTATGGTTCTAGCACCAAATCAACATACCGGTGACCCGTTAAGCTTTGCCGTAAGGTACGCAAAGGAGTTTTTTCTTCTATCACAATACCTCCTCATAACATTACAGTTCCTCCTTTATATCTTAGAACAGATCCGGCAGTTTGAAGTCTAGCTTGTCTGCCTCGACCTCTTAAAACCCGAATTCGACGGTCATCTGATCTCATACCAATTCTGGTTACATCTGAAAGAAGAATATTTTGTCAATCTTCAATTGTCGAGTTCTGGTGTTCCAAACACCAATTTAGCCGGTCACTTTTGTTCTGCCAGGATAACTTGGTAGCCCTTAACTGTCTCCTGCTAAATAAATTTCGAGCACGAAGTCGCTTTGGTATTGTGTTAATTGAAATACCAACACCTATAGCCTGTAAAAGTTGCTTTTGGAACTCCGGACGAGAAGAGGTTGGATTTCTTCTAGCTATTTGAATTAAAAACCGGTCTTGTCAATCACTAGTTACTCTACGACGACTTCGTCTAGGCCTATTTGTAAGCGTTTCCAATTCTAAAAAGCTTGCATAGGTTTTTGAAACAACGCCCTGCGAGACGCCCACCGTTGCTACGATTTACCTTTGTGACATTCCCTGCTCAACAAGAGCAACAATTCTTGGAGCATAAATATGAAGATAACAAAACTAAGGCTTATCAATAGTGATAATTGTACACAAATTAATAACAGCCAGTGGACACGCGATAGCAGCCTGTGAACCTTGAAGTTAAATTTGAAGAGGAAAACCCAATAGCATGTGATAGAAAACTAATAGGGGATTTGAATGGAATGCCATGGAGACGAAAGTAGATCAGGAGGAACCAAGAAAATTATATACGAAGTATGACAACTCTCTGAAAGAAGTAAACGGTGTTACGTTAGTTTGATTTTGCCGCTTCTTACGGATTAAAGTCTTATTTTATTGGCCGCTCCTTAGCCAATCTACCTTATTATTTCCCGAATACAGTTTAGCGGACCATTTTTTGGTATCCTAGAGAAATGCCGATGGATATTTTATCTACGCGCTTGATCCTGGGCGTTTGCTGGAAATTTCCTGCCCTTGAGGGAACTCTACGTGTTAATTTGTTCTAGAATTCTTGCAACATATTTTGTAATATTTGGAGTCGACTTAAGATCTCCTTTCGACCCGGTTGCTTGCTAAGACCTCAGCGCCGACGACAAGTACTGCGAAGGCGGCTTGGGTTTCGATGAGTGCCCATTGCGTCAATTTTCGTATTGTTGTTATCACCGTAGGGTAAACAGAACCATGTGCCTTTGCTGCGACAAACGCTTTGGAGGTTTGTGCAGCGAATCTTCTGTTCCCGATTGGGATCTAACATCTAAGGCCTCCGTTTTCCGCAAAAATTCTTTTGTGATTGCGCAAGGTGATGATGCAATCTCAATTGGAGTTCCGTTGGTGTGGATGTGCATCGTCCATCTCGTAATCTAACACCCAGGGGCGTACTTGCATTTTTTGTCCACGGAAGAATCTAGGAACACCCCAAATTGTACCTTTCTCTCTACTCCCTAGCTGAAGAAAAATAAGGTAAACTTACCAATGTACCATACAGTGATTGGTTTCCCCTGTTTACCAGTTCTTCGTTGATAAATAAGAAACAGAACAGCTTAATGTCCATGTCATATTACAAGTGAGGCAACCTTCCGTTGCCCATCGTTTCGTTACCTATTAAGATTAAAGGGTATATATTTTGTAAACTCGAACGTCGCTGGCTCCGTAGTTTTATTTGTAATAAAGTAAATGTCGCATGACAGTGGCGAGCTCTTTGGTTTGAATGTCCCAACTTCCCTTTTAGTTACAACCGTTTCGATTGTATTTTTTGTTCTGTATCTGTGTTATCAGTTTCAAGCAATAGAGTTATATTTGTCTTAAGATTCACCATATCTTTTATAGGACGAAGGCAATTAGTATGGTTCGATCACTTGCAAAGAATGAACACTGACAAACTCCCGAACAAGAACCAGATTGGAAACCAAGGGAAGGAATAAAGCAATGAAGACCACGGAAAACTTGGGTGTAGCGGAATTCAACGAACAACAGAAAGTAGAAATATTCAAGAAAGAGACTGTGGACAAGGAGGTGCTCCCTGGTTGCTTACGGTGAGAAACAGAGACAGAAAGAGCAATTATTCTCCAGTGTTTTTTGAAGGCTGTAATTTCTGTCTCATGCAGAAGCAGTATTATCACAGTTGTGTTTACTGACAACTCCGACTAGTATCTTAAGTATTATAAAGATAGTAATTACGTAAGATCTCATTGTGAAATAATTCGAGAGTTAGTGGAACTTCTTCTTCTTCTTCTTCTTCTTCTTCTTCTTCTTCTTCTTCTTCTTCTAAAGGTGGGAGTTAACCGCAGCACTCAGGCCAAATAACCGTTGTGCATCTGCCAATTTAAGAATGGTCCCAGAACAACCCCGCCTTCAGCCTGAAGGCTAGCCACTTATTTATGGGTACATTCCGAAAATGTGTATGTACCAGAAGGCCTGCTCCTAAGCAATTATGTCTAAGGATCATCCATCCTGGGTAAAAAGATTTCTGGAAAATTCATTCTCTCCTACACAAGACGTACAAGGATTTTCGACTAACTCCAAGGTGTGTTGGTGTGTATTAAAATGGCCGTGACCAGTCATTAGGCCCACAACAATACTTTTATTATTCCTACTAAGTTAAGAGAATTGTTTTTGAATTCATATTCATATTATAACAAATTCGAGTGAAACCTATCCTTCTTCTTCTTCTTCTGCTTATAGAACTAAGGTTCTGTGAGCCTAATCCATCAAATGGAAAAGAGAAGTTCCACTACATGGTTTACGATTGTCAAAGTTGTTCATATGTAACCGAGACCGAAGGTGTTTCGTGCCCTCCGAAGCACGACCGGTTGCATATGCCACTATATTAGTCTACGAGAAACTTGTTCTGTTTAAACTAGCTTGGTATGAAGCGATTCTTTCTAATCTGGTCCATCCTGTATCTTAGACCGTGTTTCCGGACAAATTAACAATGCCTTCACATTTAAGAGTTGCGTAAGCTATCGAAGAGCTAGTAATAAATCAATACATTTTGAAGTGAAATAAAAAAGTTACAACGTTACCAATTATTTTACCTGTGACTGTTTCCCTAATTGGACCTTAAATAATATTTTGTTAACTAATAAAAAAATTATTTTGCGTTTATGTTACGTTTAGAAACATTTTTTAATGAGTTTTCACCTAAATGTACGAGTTGGCAGCTTTCTATTAATACCGTAACAACCGAACTTATTTTACGTCAATTCTGTCAAAATGTACGTTTGTGCGTTGTTATTCTTTATTTTACAATTCAGTGGTTCGTACTTGTCTAAAAATTATAGGAAAGAGTAAGAACCTATGTTTACCACCCCTGCAAATAACAAACAGCGTTCTTTTTGAAGGAAGCTCATAGAACTGACCATACCAAAGACACTGAGGAAAGTCATCCTTAAAGAACGGAATCATGGTGGTCTGGACTTATACCGCGTGGTTGATAACAATAGTCTGCTACAAGTAAAAGCTGCAGTTACGAGACGCACCTTACATGTATTGAATAAAGCAAATATAGCTTATACAGTTTTGGAAGATGACCTAACAGTGTAGATAATACCAGAATGTCGTTAACCTTCATTAATCTGAATTTGTAAGATTTTAGCGCCAACAACCATCGGAGATCAGCATCTATGAATACTATGCCACCCGGCATGATAAATAATAAATTAACTTTCCTGAGAGACTTACATTACGAAGAAGTATGTACTTTGCAGTATACGTCCGTTATCTTTTAGCATTTTGGAATAATTTATTATTTCTCATTTCCAATATAACTTGAGGCAGGTATTGAAAACAATGAAGATAATATTAACATGTTTTCCAGGATAGCACACTGCAATGCCTACCAAAAAAATGTATTCTTCTAAATCTCACCAAATACTTTTATTATACTCTTCTTAATCGTGAAAAAATAACCAGTGTTAAAATATTTGAAAAAAAAATATTTTAAATTATAACAAAAAATAATCATTAGCAGCTTTAAAAATACGCAGATCGACTAGATTCTTAAAAATTTGGAAAACGCTTGGTCCATTTATCTTTATTACCTCACATACATACAGCCATACATATACCCATGCCGATTGCAGGGATTGCAAGTATAATTTATACGCCTTTAGCAAAACAGACTCCATCTAGGGGGCTGAGGATACCATGTCATCATCAGGAGCAATAAAAGAAATATACATTTTCAGTACCATACCGAAAGGATGAATAGACTAAGAATTTGTCATGCTCTCAGAGTTAATTGTTTTTGATATTAATCCCAGAGAAATAACCCTTTGCTATACCGACCGAGCAGACACGAAGATAACGCCCCCTCCCCCAAAGAAACATAAACAACATAAAAGAAAATGAGGCTTGAAGCTTTACAAAACTTGGAAGAAAGAAAAGAATATCAAAAGAAACGAACTACACAATTCAACAGATTGTAAGACAGAAAACCGGCCGACATTGAACCAGATATCAGTGAAAGATGGAAGAAATTTACAGAGGTAATAATTCACACAGCACAAAATGTATGTGGGATAGGGACACTGCGGGGTTCCTGACAACGAGGAGTTAGACGAACTTGCCAAGCTAGTCGCTGGACATACCAACTTTGGACCGCAGCCCTTTCTAGACATTCCAAGGCATGATCCCTAATTGAATGGGCATACGCGAAACTGAAGAGTAAGTAAAGGAGGATCAGTGGCTACAGACAGGCAAAACCCTTTATATACAGACCGGGGAAACCTAAGTTGGCCCGGTTACTGGGGAAAGCCGACGTATTCTAAATCTATGGATAGAAATCCGTACACGGCACTGTAGACTTAGAAGACTATTAGGTGTCGAAAGGATTCGACATTTTAGGCTTGCACAAGGCATGAATCTTCCTCTTTCTAGGTCCTAGGAGAATGCGAAATAGCTTTCTGGGCGAGGCACGAAGTCTTTGGTGCAGACGCTTCACAACATAGAGTTGCACTCCCTTAGTTGGACAGACGTCGTGGTATTGATCAGAAGGCTCGGAAGATTCAATGTGGAAAACGGAGAGGATGGAGAAGAGGTTGAACAGGAGAGCAGCGATGATTAGGGAGAAACCAGGGGTTGACAAAAAGAGCCAATAAAGGACCACTTGGTGGATATCTCAGCCCCCCCCCCTTCCACAAATCTACTGCTGCTACTACTGTAAGTGGAATCAAAAGAATTAAAACAGCTCGCCTATAGAAACGAAGTAAGTGGTGAAACGATCATGTTAAAGAGACGATAAAACACAAGATAGAAGCATGGTATAGATATAAAAGAATAACTATACATAAAGATAAGCACCTATACATACAGAAAACGAACGAAGCAAAGATAGCGGTTAAACTATGGAGAACTAACAATCGGAAGGTGGCTGCAAGAAATATTTCAACAGGCAAGCAATATAAAAATGGTATCACACGACCAGGAATGAAATATTGTAGTACCAATACATAAGAAGCGAGACTCGATTAAATGCGATAATTATAGAATCATCTGTTTAGTACAGGTTACACTGAGAATCTACCCCAAAACATTAAAAAAAAACTCGTAAGAACACAAACTGGAAACAAACTGGAGAAAAAACAAGCAGCCTTTAGGCCAAACAGGCAAACATAATAGCACGTATATGCACTGAAAAACCATGATAGAGAAAACAATAAAAAGTAACAAAAATATATACCTAGCCTTTCTAGATCTTAAAGATCTTTCTACCAAATATCCAAAACATACATACGGGAAGCACTGGGAGGACTTCTAGCTGCTACAAAGTTATAAACAGTCAGCAAAAGGTATATCATTAAGTGCAAGGGACCTTTAATATAAATGGAAATATCACAAACTTTCGAAATAAAACGATGTTCTTGCAACATATATACTGAAAGTTAATGAGATGCGAAATTATTTTGAAGATATTATAAGATGAGGTAAGCAATAAAGGCTATGAAAAGAAGTTGGGCAAAGACTGGACGACAACAAATTGACAAAAAAATACTTCAGAAAAGATATGGATTAAGCCACCTGGGAGGCCTATCACAAAGATAGATGTACACTTGTACATTAAGCTTACAAAAATAAAATAAAAAGGAAGATCCTAGACTTAACTCAACAGAGAAGAGAAAGAAGTTTTCCTTAAATTTTTCATAAATGCACAAATAAGGGTAAACCGTACTTATACAAAGATAACAACCAGATATAAAGCGAAAGTATTGGTAATAGGCAAGTAGAGCAGAAGGTAAATCACGAATTGCAAAAGTAAGACATACGATCACAAAGAAAATAACAAATTGGATAAATACATAGCACAGTAAATCGCGAGACGATAAGCGTAAAAACGAGAAAACGATGGTCCGATACAATAATACAAGAAATATAAAACTAGGGAGTTACATGAAGCGAATATACTAGGAAAACCTGCTGGAAGTTAGAAGGAACCGACAGGCCCTAAAACACAAGAAAAAGAAAGGAAGAGAAAGCTTTATTCAATTTTAATGTATACATTTCAGGAGCCCCAAAATTTTTGTGTGTTACTGTCCCAACGAGACAGCCCAGCACAAATCAATGTAAAATACTTTTCGGCTAGTACAAACGAGGGAGGGTTCACGAAAAACGTTCACAGAAAAAAGTCTTGATTGTCAGGACCGGAACAAACACTTTTCGGGGAGTCCAACCTACTTAATTGTGTTTGCTCTCTAGCTTGGTATTTCTTACAATATGCAGACAAAATACACATAAATAATGGGAAACAAATTATGAAACAAAGTGTATACAATATATTAATGAAAGAGGTTTATACAATTAAATGCCAAAATGTTCAAAGGAGGACCAGAGTCGGACAAGCTATGAATTAAATGTAAAGGGTTTCAACACGTCCGAACCTATTGCTTGAGTCGCCAGTGACTATTACATTTAGGATAGGGTAAAAATAACTGCGTAGTCAATAACAGCTGACTTTACCAAATAAGATAGTAATTAAATTACCAAATTAACTAACAATTAGCAATAGAAAGTTCGTTTATTGATTGAAAATATAGATCTATTATTCACCAATCAAAGCACTTTGTAAACAAATAATCACTGCTGATAATCTCCACTAATAACCTGTATACATGAATAGTTTTTCCCTTAGTTCAGAACTAGAATTGAGCTCAGAAAGGTTGATTTTTATTTGATTGGCGCCCGAAATGGAGGAAGAGGGAATGAGACTGGCAATTGAAACGAGGAACAAAGAACTGAAGTTACACTATATAACGGCAGTGAGAATTTTCCCTGAAAACGGTGAATTAATTGTCGTTCATCGCCCAGGAACGATAAACTGATACACAGTTTTTGTTGAAACGGCGAATCTTGACGGATACGAAAACGGCAATGGGTTCATTTTTATTATCATAAAAACGATACGAAAAACCACACGGTAATATCAACTAAAATATTGACTGCTGCAAGTATGGAATACGACTTGAAGGTTGAGTTTTATAACGAGAAAACGGTAGAACCTTAAATTACAAGACTCCCCAAGACTCATTTTTAACCCCGCCCTATTTTCTCTGGTCAAAAGAACATCTGTACGTATTGAAGTCATACGATCAACTGCCTTTATTTTGATCATCTGAAACAAATCAGCCGGTACAGATTCTCAGGGTAAAGAAAGTGATATCTAAAAATTCCTTCAATAATGCTGACGTATAACAACACACATACCAGTAATAACGTCAGGGGAAGCAAAATGTGTCTTAATATGCTCTATTTAGGAATGAAAGCAATAGAATTAATTTAACGAACATTAAAATTCATATTAAAATGCGAAAAAACCGCAACGACCGTTACGTCTATGTAGGAAAGAATCATGACCTTATTTTTCATTTTACCATAGAGGTAGTTAAGAGAAACGCGCTTAAAATAGTTCGAATATACATCCAGAAAAAATAACTAAAACAATAACAGAAAAACAATTATAGAGAAGATCAAACCAAAAATGCTTTGAACACTATGTTGCACAATATTCGAACTTGCTACTGTCAAAAAAATTGAAGATATACCACAAAAACTTAAAATCTTATTACTCCATACAGGCCAGTAGAAATATATAGCAGAAAAAACGAGAATTATCGTCAAGGATAAACCGTTTAAGATGGTGTAAACGCACATTTGAAAGAAGCAACAACTGTGATACTGGAAGTATCCACAGAATTTAGGTGGCTTAAAGGCAATGATTGGAAGATACCAGACAACGAAAGATTATGTTAACAGTTATGGGTTATGGGGGTTATGTTTAGTCAACAAACTACCATTGGATGTAAACCCAAAATTCCATCCGACCTCTGGTTTCCTTCGTTTCTACTCGACTACGATCCCATGCTGTAGTTATTAATTTTTTGTTCCATTAAATCCATTTTTTATTATCTAATGGAATTGATGAATTCGAGCAGTTAAGAATTGAAGTTGTGAGATATGGAAACTCGTTCTATATCAGAAATTTTATATTGCTTGAAAAGCAAAGCAAAGCCCGAATGTTCCGTTTAATTTAACACACAATGATAACTACAATCAGCACAAAGCTGAACCAACAATTTAGTTAAAATGGCTAAAGTTATACGACAATGTTTTTATCAAAGTCTAACATTGCACATAAACCATACAATAAGCTTTCGAAACAAACTAAAAAAGTTACGGGATGTGTAAGATTAGATTAGTGCTTTCATATTATGCTTTTTAGATGGCCTTCCCGTTCCTTCTAATTCTCACTAACTTTATTTGAATTTTCTTCTAGGACATTTAATTAATTAGTATTAACAAAACTTC
>JABXWE010018845.1:0-20696 GCA_014611495.1 Limonius californicus
ATTTCTAGATACAGCAAAATAGGTTATTAGTTCATTTCAGTTTCTTATACCTTACACCCTCAACGGTGAATTGCATTTTACTGTAATGTATTTGTTTCAACAAATACACATGGTTGTACTCTATAAACTACTACCGCGCCACCAAGCAATTACTGGAAAAAAGTCACAAAATTTTATTTATCGTAATAACTAATGAGAACATAAATTAAGCTTGACAACGCTCATTTTCGTTAGATTTGGATCTTATGACTGCACAAAGAGTTTAATTTTCTACGATGGAAAATTTACAACTGTGTATATCTTGTTAACGAAACGAACTGAACAGGAAATTTGATATTCTCCGGTTTTGATTTTCCAATTAATCCCTACTACCACTTCGCAGCTAATATCAGATTCAGCAAATAAAGTGAGTTAGTAAACTCTACTACTCTGATCAGTGGCAGTAGTTATCCCGTTGTGTATCTGGTTACTAACACATATTTGCATAATAATAACGGTAAATTTTTATTTTCTTCACACAGATGCTCTGTAATTTTAAAAGAAGTAATTTTGGAAATATTTTAAACCAGAAAGAAAATAATTTTATGATTTTGAATGATTTACTTGATAGAATCAACTATTTTGAGACAAGATAGTTGCGTTACACACATTTTAAGGCATATCAATTGCAGTTTAGATTTAGATTTTTGCGTTATATTTAATAGAGCGTTACCCAGTTGTATTTGTTATGTAGTTTCTATGTCTGCATCTAATATTACGCAAAAGTTTCGTATAGAAATATTTTCCGCTTTTAGTTTGTGTTTTCTCGACTGACACATACCTTCATCGTTTTCCTAACAACGGCTCTTCTTTTCCGTGACCTAGTCGTAGCTCTCACAACTTTTATTTAAAAGGGTGGTAAGTGCTTCTCAAGTGGGACTCAGATTTAATGTGGACACTTTTAACCACGAATTTGTCTCACTTGCAGGCAAGTAAGACTTTCTGTAGTTTATAAATTGTAGGGACGAGGAATCTTTCAGTGTTAGCTGTTTTGAAGAGGAGAAGAAGGATCATTTACAGTATCTTACATCGTCGTCGAACGTATGCAACGTTTGGCGATTCTTATTGTGATAGATGGATACTAATTTGATTTATTATTAGGTTGAAGTAGAATTTCCTGGTTGCGTAAATTTAAGAGAACGGCATCACTATAGTTCAAATGATAGTTTAGAGTCGCTGTTAATAAAGTAATTATTGTCGCAATGGTTGCCAATCTCCGAAAGGAGACGGAACTGTAAGAAGAAGTATTATAATACTCGTAATACATAATTGAGGGATTTAGTAATTGTTTAATATAAATATAAGCAACGTTCTAACTACCTTTTTTAACGCCAATAGCTTCTAAACTATTCGCATTGAAATTATCGGTCACAATAAACGTCACCCTAATTGATTTTCGCTAATACAGTCATAGTTTGGGCGTATTTAGTCAGATCAGGAAAGTCGACTTCAATTAATTGAATCCGTAAACACCTTGACTTAGTGTTAAACTGAAATTAGATTTTAATTGAATTCTAAATTTGTATTCCAAAACATTGAAAATCTTAACTATATACTGCAGCCTTTGTGGCAAAGAGGTAAACAACCAGTTTTAAACTGAAGAAGTTTTTTTTAAACGATCAGTTGTTTGACAAAGATTTATCTGCACGTAAATATCTACGCAACGGTATTTAAAACGATTTGTTTCAAAATAGATTTTACTTTAGAAAAAGTTACCTTAACGATGTTAACAGTAACACTAGCCATTAAATATTAAATAAATTTGATAATGCTTGTATTATTTTTAGGCTCTTTCTTGACTTTTGAGATATAACAAAATACATGTTGGTATTATATTCGTTACTAGTTGTATAAAACCTGAAAAAACTTAAAAAATATAGCAACGTATTACTTAAATATTTAAATTTTAATGTAAATGTATTAATCGGTAAATATTTCAGTTGGTAGAACTACTAATAGACTGTTGTTTTGTTTGTTTTCGAAAATAGCTAGAGGGCCATAGGCTTGATAATTAGTAAATAAAAATAGGATACTAGATAAATTTAAAAAATCTTGGAAAAATTTATTTCCTTTAAATATATGAAATGCAAATGTGTCATTGGTTTTTCCTTCAGTTGCCCTCGTTGACATTTGCCAGAGTGGGTCCTGTCCCTGGGGGTATGATAATAGTACCCATTTCCATATAATCAATTAATGTTATGTTTATAATACTATTAACTTACTTCTCCCTGAATAAAAATATTTCTCCAGAGTGTGTTTAAAGTCGAAGTGCAGGTACATTGGTTGTTAAAGCAATAAGTTTTTGCCTATGTCACTTGTTTGACCTACACCAAAATATCGACTTTCTTCTCCTTTCCAGAAAAATTTCTAAACGTTCCTGTTTGAGTTTCCTAGCATTTTCCTGAAACATATCTTCTGCTTTCTTATAGACGTACATGAATACTACTACTAAAACAAGAGAAAAGAAAGATACCGGGGTAAATCAAACCGGATTGTTAAAATGTGGCATTAATATGAAAACTGTATAATGCTGGGAAAGATGAAACATTTTATAACATACCAAAATGGAATTTCTTGTGCTAATTGTGTACATTGTAAACACACAGACTTGTGATGATATTCTTTGTTAAAGTAAAGTGACTTATGAATGTTATGGCAATCGCAAAAAAATACATAATTATCTCATCAGGAAGTGACAATATTATGAAAATTGTTATTCGTTAATCATATGTATCGACGTACATTGTTGAATTAAGTGTAAAATTAGTACTTACAGTTGTTAGTGTTTTTAATTGCATAATAATATAATTTTAACACCATGGTATGCAATAGATTGTAGGAACTCCTTTCACTAATTTGTTTAGATTTGCAGGAAAACTTTTGTAACCAAAATATGCAAATGAGGGGCGTGACTCGTTTTCTAGAATTTCGAAAACGAGTACGATTTAAATTCCCAACAAAGACGTTAAAAATAATTATATCCCTAAATGAAAAGGCTCTTTATTATTACTTGGTAACTGAGTGATTTCTAACTACGTACGTAGATTTTAATCGGATAACTGAGTTTCTAACAAAAGGCCGTGACGCCCACTTGAAATCCAAGCACCGCTTAAATTTTCCAAGTGCCTTATGAGACACCGGAGGTAAATTTGTTTAATTACCTGCTTCTTACATTCCTGAAACGTTCATAACAGCAAACCGAAGCAGAGGATGATGGATCATCGCGGCCGTCACTTGCAAGCCCGTATCAAAGGTCGTACGCCAACCATAGCATCCCTAGTTACTGGGGCGCAGCATCCTTTAGCAGTTCTTTGGAGGCGGCGACGGCACGCGAGCGTCACCGAAACCCACCAGTCAATAACGGGTCGGTGGCTCAAAATTCAGGAGGGGTATGTGGTCCAGATATTCTACCGTATGAACGAGAGGAAACCGTGAATGAATTAGATTTGCTTAATAAGGAAATCTGCTAGGAGGGTAAACAAATTAAGCGGTCTAGCAAAATGGGACTTTTAATTTCATAAACGAAAAAACTCGCTGTATTTATTGCTCACTAGGAGAATCAGATGAGGGATGTAGGTTGTAGGTACTTGTTTTAATGAAGGGCCTGGATGAAACATTTCCAAGGAAACTCTCAGCTATAAATTATTTATAATGAGTATTTATTTAAAGAGCTAGATCGGCGAATAATAATAAGTAGTGAGGAAGAAACAGAACCATGTTCAGGATTTTAACTACCCCTGTTAATTAAATGAAATGCTATAATTCATCGAAGCACTTTAAAATTATAAGTCTTCTATGTTTTCTCTTATCGGATGTAATAATATAAATGAGATACAGAAGCCAAAACATATTTATATAAAAACAGGTACATAAATCAAATTTACATTTATGTCCTTATATCTTGGACTTCAAAAACGTACTCCCTTACTGAAAATTAAAATTTACAAATCTAGGGCACTAAAATTCACTTAGATAATTGGGGTATGTGACGTCACTCTGGCTACATGTGGAAGCCACATGTCCGCAACGCTTGCACTTGGGAGTTTTGCAGTTTTATACGGCGGAAACAAAAGGACGTCAAATGATACAATTTATAGCTATTATGCCAGACCTTCCGTACATTTAAAAATTCCCAGAAACTGACATGCAAACGTTGGACCCCATGCCGCCAACAACCCCTATCAGTTAATTAACAAGAAAACGAGTCAATAATGATTTGTTTAAAAATAAAAATAATAATTTACACATTTAATTAGTACATATTTAATGGTCTCATATGTGACATCTATACATTACATTCTAACTGTTTTAACCTTTCCTGATTGGCCAATGGTTACAGGAATTATGGCTAGTAGTTAATATTATTTAGTTCAAGGTCAGGTACAGCCTAGCCCATTAAAAACACTAAATAATAGCAAATATCAACAAATAGAGGAAACAGTTGTAATTAAGCTAAGATCCTTTTGCAAAGTTGTTGATTTTAACAGTTATTCGTAATCCTTTGAAACTTTGCATGAATGTTACATTTTTAAATTTCATTCAGACACTGCCGCTAGTGGGTATTTTATCCCTTCAAATGAACTTCGCTTCTAGTAAAAAACGTATAATATTTAATTCTACTCAAGATAGTAACGTTAAAACCACCGCTTTAGACATATTTTCTTTTCAAAATATGCACTACCTATCAATACCTACAAAACAGAAAGTTTTTACAAATGCTGGATTTTGCATTGCATTTCATACATTAAAATATGTTTGTATTAGGATATACCAGCAACAACAGCCGAAGCGTGGAAAAGCATAACAATGTAAGTGGAAACAACAATCACATGAATAAACAAATAAAATAATGATAGAATATTCTACAAGAATATAGACAGAGCGTTTTGGTAAAAGACTAAGAAAGAACAGTCAGAGCAGTTTAAATTTTGAAGAGCAGGGTTGTATTAGTAAAATTCTATTTATCCTGGCATCTCAAAGACGCATTTATTACTTTTTAAACGAAATTAGTAAACAAAGCCGGGGACGTAACAAAGTTTTTCTATATATTTATAATAAGTAGTTCCCATAAGTGGTCAACAAACCCTTGATTAAATGCTCAAACTTTATTATTTCACAACTTGTAATAACCACGTTTTGGTATTGGTTACTATTCGTTGTTTATTTTGCTGTTTTTCTGTAGTTTTGTATGGCACAGAGACAGGTAAAAATATTAATAATAACACATAAAGTGGAAAATATTGTTACGTTAAATCAGCTATTGTCGAAGTTATCTAAAGAGTGATCGGATAGGTACAACTTCAGAGGAATGTAACTCCGTAACGAAACATTTTCTAACTCATGTCCACGAGAACTTTTTTCTTATAGTTATCTAGAGAATCACTTTCTAAAGTTCGATATCGGAATTTATGCCCTGTACTATTGTTTAATATATGTCATATTTTATGTGTAAGAATAGGTTTAGGAAAGCATGTCTAGACTTTACTGAGATATCGCTGCCACCTAAAAGTTTAAGACCACGGAAGGATCTATATCTATAATTTAAAAATTAACAAAGATCTAGTAGGCGATTTATTCATATGTTTAGTTTGGCAGTTCTAGATGCAATTTATTGAACATTGTTTGTTTGACAGTTTGTAAAGTACTATTTTTCTATGAAATAGAAATTTTGTTAAATTGCTCCGATTTTTTTTTTATTTTCAATTTTCGCATCGACCACTAATGGGTCATTAGCGCATATGATACAATTATTGTACAATTATTATACAGTTATTATGCAATTATTATACAGTTATTATTTTACATTCTAAGTATATTTGGTTGTATAATTCTATGGATTTTAGAAAGTTTATTGTTTGTTGTAGATTTTCAGGATTTTCTCCGAGTGCTTCTCTCATATTCTCAGAAACCTTATATTTTGCACGCTGTTGTGTATATTTGGGGCATTCTATGATGATATGCTTGATGGTATTTGTAGTTCGACATGTATTGCATATAGGTTGCCCTTCTCTCTTACATAAATAACTGTGAGTGTATTTAGTGTGTCCTATTCTGATCCGGATTATTATCATCTGTGTTTTCCTATCTTTAGGGAGTATCAGTGAATGTTTTATTGAAGATGTAATTTCTTTGAGTTTTGTTTCACTCTGGTCCACTCCTCTTGCCAGATTTGCTCCGAAATTGTTTTAATATACAGTTAATAAGTTGGAACAGGCGCGTGTTAAATTTTATAATTGTGTAATGGTTAAATTTCTTTTCTTTTAATCAAATTACGCTCCAAACTGCTAGCGTTCGTTTTTATGCACCTTAGAAAAATAGTTAGTATTTATTTCAGTTGATATTTGTATTAATAATAAACAGCACAAAAGCTATTTTGCTATTATATTAAAAAATGGGAAAAGCAAAAGATCTGAGTGTAGAAAAACAAAGCCAGACAGTTCTTCTGTATAGACAAGGAAAATCCCATCCAGTGATTGTCAGGGAACTAGGAGTATCTAAAACTGCTGTTCTTGATGCTATTCATCGATACGCAAACAATGGTTTTAATTTGGATAGAAAACGAAGTGGATGACCCAAAGTAACCACTATAAGTGACGATATGAGAATTAAATTAATATCTAAAAGAAATAGACGTTTAACAGCCCCAGAAATTTGTGATCAATTTCATTCCGGGAGAAATCAATCGGTATCTGAGTCTATAATCCAGTTGAGGCTTAAAGCTGCAAATTTGAGAAGCTGTGTAGCTATAAAAAAAGCTTTGCTACGCTCACGATATAAACAGAAAAGGTTGCTATGGGTTCAAAAGCATCGTTCCTGGATTTTTCAACAATGGCAAAAAGTGTTATGGACAGATGAATCTAAATTTGAGGTTCTTGGACAGAAACGTCCAATTTTTATTCGTCGGTCAGCTCACGATAAATTGTTGCCACAATGCACTGCGCCAACAGTTAAGCATGGAGGTGGTTCCGTTATGGTTTGGGTATGTTTTTCAGGTTCTGGAAAGTGATTTAATGAGAATCGATAGTATTCTTTGTAAAAAGAGCTACAGAGACATTCTTGAACAGAATACTGTGCTGTCAGATTTGAGACTTGTTTGTGAAGGTTTTACCCTACAGCGAGACAACTACCCGAAACATGTCTCAAAAATATGCAGAGAGTCTGTTAAGAAATAGAAGATGGCAGAATTTTGAAAAATATGGACTGGGCACCTCAGTCCCCAGATTTGAGTCCTATTGAGCTATTGTGGGAAGAACTCGATAGGTAAGTCAGAAAAAAATTCTCACCATCAAAGGAACATTTATGGGAGGAGCTACCCGATGCTTGGCATAAAATAGGAGATGAAACAATCACAAAAGTGTTAGCGTACAGCAAATAAAATTGTTAATATTAATTAATATTATTTTTGAGGAAAAAAAAGTGAAAGAGGTAGTTCTTTTGAATCCTGTAAATAATTCTAATCACCGGGTTTTAAATATTTAGTATTAAATTATATATAATAATTATATACCGACTATTGCATTTGTTTATAACAGAAAATTATCAGTTCTTATTTAATATTCTAAAAAAAAAAATAGAGGGTGGTTTTAAACTTTTAAGTGGAAGTGTACATGCTGCATATTTTTAACAGTTTGCAGGTTAGTATTGTTTGTGCACTTCCTTACAAATGCATAAATATTCACATTTCTGCAGTCGTATTGCGAAAATATATTTTATGACAGGTTTTTGAGCAAATATCAAAATGCAATTGCACCATCTTTTAACTGTTGTTTTTATGTATTAGCGTATAGTAGTAATTTATTTTATAATACCCTACCTTTATTGACATTTAAATGATTATATTGTACAAATAAATAAATTTAATTATGGTACTTCTATTTTTAAAAGGTCTTGGGAATGTGTAACATGTAATTAAAATATAACTCCTTCTAAACTCCAAGCTAGGTATATCCATCCTGAGCGGAATATTCTCCTAAAGCCATGTCTACCAAAGAGAAGGAGCATCCAGGAAACATATCTGAGCAATCTTGGTTTTGTTTTTCTTGGCCGATGCGATAAGCCCAGTGATACACGCGATGTTCTTCCGGTTCCCAATTCATTATTCTTTGAAGAGGAAAGCTAAGAAATTCCGATTCATTTTAACAAAAGTCATTGTTATAGTTTAGACTTACTTGAAAACGATCCGTATAAGTTCTTCCAGGAGATTATTTTCTTGTGACAGGAAACGACGTGATGTTTCACAGAGAGATCTTAGTATGCAGGAACGTCCGTTAAATCCCATGCTGTTAGAACAGAACATTATCTAGAATTGTATAGTAAATAATAGAAGTAATTACATAAGGTCGATAAACCAGGGTTTGATCATTCGCGAGTGCTAATTAATACGATAACTCCTTGACCACGAAGCAAGACAAATAAATAATATCAAAGATCGAAAAAAGAATGGAAGCGGCTAAAATTTGCTAACGCCTACACATTATATTATTGGTGTGAATTGTAATTCTGTATTACATTCTACAAATTACAGTTGAAGTTAAGTTTAAAAAGTTTCCTCTTGTAAAAGTGTGCAATTATATCGTTTTTGGCATGCTGTTCAGGAAAATTGTGCATAACTACAGTATTTTTATTCTTAAAAATGCACAACCAATTAAAGTGTTGTTTGTTAATTACCTTTCGTTTCGTACGCTATTCAGAAATTATTCTAAACTACTACAAAGTTACACTCAAAGTGCTTTTAAAATGTACCACCACATAAACATTTTTATTGTTTTATAGAAAAGCAAACAAAAGGAAGAATACAAAGAATATGTTTAAATAATCGATTATTTTCGACGATTGTCTTCTTAAATGTTGTTCCCTATTTCATTAAAAGAAACGACCGAATAACGCCTGGTGCTTCGCCTAGGGATTCAGCTAGTATTCATTTAATTAGTCTGAGGTAACTACAAGGTGAAGCTTGTCGTAGATAAATCACCATCATAGTACGTGCATCATGACTGAATGGCGTATAATTAATTATAGCATAATTTCGCTATTTTTAATTACGATTAATCTTATAAGATATAAACGACACTTTAGTGGTTACCATAAAACAATTTGAACAAGTTTAAACTTTCTGATCAATTGTAGTTCTGTTTACTTAACAAATCCAAAATTAACCATACAACGTATTATTGTTATTGTATTTTTATTACACCACCTTTAATTTTCAGACTTAAAAATCAATAAGAATACCTACGTAGTAGTAAAATCATGTTATGATATGTTTTGTTTACTTACATTTAGATAAATCGCACGAGGTATTACTCTTAATTTATTAAACACCACTATTGGTTTCTCAGTATGGAATTTATTTGATTGGTTGTATTTTAATGTTGACGAGTGCTGTTTCAGCTCATAATTGTGCCTACGACCCGTAATTGACATTATTGTAATTTAAAAACTTACGAGTTCATGATAACTTCCATTTTTTGATATAAATCACGACGGTTTCTTCTCCGCATTATATGCTTCGGGTGAAGAAATTCTCTAATTGCAGAGGACTCATTTGGCAAATCGTATGCTATACCCCAATTGATGGCTTCCGTGAAATATTGCTCTGGCAAAGTAGTTTGAGCTGTCATACATATGGCTACCTAAAATTGTTTAGACATTTCTGTGAAACCTCGAATGATAGAATCAACGATATAAGGTAAAGTGTCGATTTCGAGTCGCATTAATATTTTATGATGTTACTCACAGTTTTTTATGGAAGTTTATGATTATTTTATTCACAGCAGAATATCAACTGTGATTTAGAGCGCACGATAGTAAGTATCGGAAAGAAATAAAACGGAACAACTCACAGACAAACTGGAGCCTTCTGGAAAGACGAGATATCTTTTGCGGCGCAGCAGCGGCGAATTTTTAGTTTTAGGACTAGTTGGATTTATTTCCAATGCTATAAACAAACAAAGCAATAAAACTGTCGAGGTTGAATCCATTCTGTTTGGAAACTAAAAATAAGTACGGCCGTTTTAAACAGAACGTCTACTTATCGTGTCGATTGCGCCATTAACAAATTAACGCATGCCTGTTAAACGGAAGGTAAATATTTCACATCACCTTTTAGCCTAATTCGATAAATGATAGGAATTTTAGTTGTATGTATGGAGATGCGACACTTTATTAACACAATTTTTGTCGTAAATTTGAAATCAAATACTCGTTTTAGCATACTAAATTGATTAGCACGTGGAATCTTACACAGAAATTTGTTTTTCACTGAAAACATATCGAAGAAAAAGAAAAAATATATTTTTTAAGGAACGTGTGTGTAGATGGAAGTAGTAAATGGATTAGCTATACTGTAGCGGACCGCATTTGCCGTTATGTTTATATTATTACCGATAGTCGGACGTTGGGACATTATGCTCATAATTTTAATTTTTAATCTATACTTGCATAAAGATTTCATGTTAAATGTAACTAAATGTTAATGAATATTAGTTGGAGTTTGGAAATCATGCTTCAAAGATCTTAGGAACGGCCGTTCCGTCACACATATTTATTTTTTGTAAAGGGGCTGTCTTTCACGGGTACACTTAATTTATGAGGGCAACGATCACAAAAGAAATATCCACTTTCATGTACAATGAATGGAATTATAAAACAACTACACATTCGATAGTTGAATGTGTTAGGGTCGACCTTACGGGGGGCGAATAAAAACTACTTAATTTTCAAATTTTAAATACGGTTCGGCGCTTCTGCATTACATGTATGTAGTTCCTGGGTAAACAAATAGCGGATGCGATCAGACTCACTGGCGGCGACAGGCAGGTGACATGCAACAGATAATAAAACACAGACTTACTGATCTGTCAATAAATGTTGGGCAGTACTCACCGGGGGTCCTCCAGCCCCCTGCCCCTGGATTGGAACTCGAACAGGATACGGATGTTCATCTGCCGGCTAACTGCTGTGGCCGCTTTCACTCGTAGTCGTACAGTAATAGCCATTTGTAGGCGTACATTAAGTGCCATTTGTAGGCGTACAGTAAGTGCCATTTGTAGACGTACAGTAAGTGCCATTTGTAGGCGTACAGTAAGTGCCATTTGCAGGCGTACAGTAAGTGCCATTTGCAGGCGTACAGTAAGTGCCATTTGTAGGCGTACATTACGTACCATTTGTAGGCGTACAGTAAGTGCCATTTGTAGGCGTACATTACGTAGGTACCATTTGTAGGCGTACAGTAAGTGCCATTTGTAGGCGTACATTACGTACCATTGTAGGCGTACAGTAATTTCGATCATCATGCATATCTTCTGGTGCGCTAATCCTCCAGAGGGATCCAGGCCATGGACTAAGTCCACAGCCAGTCTCTCTGTTATTCACAGGAGTCACGGGGGGGGAGTCACCCCCTCAATCCCCACATGCGAAGGGGAGAGTATCATTAATGTCCACACCCCCGCGTAAAAATCAGTCGATGCCCTCCTGGCATAAATAATAATAACTCGACGCAGGCACATTTACGATGCACCTCTGCCGACTGATTACCTCCCGAATGATTGCTAGGGGAATAATGATTAATCATGCCACACACATTATCTACTCATATAGCTACTTATATTCACTACGCTACTGTTTCCGGCTACTTACTACTTACATAGACACACCAATCTTGTATCACAAGGATAATAGCATCCAATGCTTGTGAATCACATACATTAAGTAGATAATACGTAACCCTTTGGGTAAACACATATAACACCTCAAGGACGCCACTGCTTATGTTAGCTGATATCGCAATTGCAGCTCATCTTTATATATAAACACATAGGTGATCGCCCTAATAGCGCACCTTGCCTCAGCTTAGAGCATAAACGCATCGCAATCGGTTAGTATGTTCGCAAACGCTATTAATTAGTGATTAAGCCAGACATGCACGCTTAGCCTAGCTAGCTACCCCACTGCCTATTTCAGACTGCCGTCTTTGCCCTTCTTAAGGTTCGACCCCTCATGTTTTCGGCCTGCACGACCCTTCCTTCGAACCCTTATAATTATTTTCAGCTGTTATAGATTTAGGTAATATTCATAGCAGCCAAAAACCATTGCCTAACAAAAGTGATCAATGTTCTAAAAGATCTTTCTTTCTCTGAACTTTAAAATTTTCAGTTTAACTACTTGGAAAAATTGGGATGCATTCGTATGTGTTATAGGTAGACGATAAATAACATAATAATGAACCACCATTGGATTAGAATAAAAAAAATTTCAAAAGATCTTTTTAGGGTGTTCTTATGTATATTCTACAACGTCAGAAATATAGGAACCAACATTTTGGGAAATCATATAATCTCCAGTTTAATACATAGATTTTTCGATTTTGATGAAATTTAAAATGTATTTAAACAGTACCTACGTTACAATTAATATCACCAGAAGAGTAGAATAGGTAATTGCTAGGCAGCTCAGCTGCTTTAAAATTTGAATTATTTTACTGGCCGTTCTCACCATGGATTTTTTTTATGATTTTCTTGTTCTGAATGTTTCCAAGTACTTATTGTTTTTCTTCTGGTTATTACAGGTGACCATAACATAAATGTTTACTATTATTCAATGGTGAAATCGATTCTCTTTAAACTAAATCTATAGAGGAAAAATTAGGGATTTTTAAAATCTTGTTAATAAAAAATTTAATAAAATATGTTTATTCTTCCGTATCTAGATAAAAAATAACCTAAAATTCTCTGAAATTTTTCTATAAATATAGATAGTTTAAGTAAGATGAAGTTTAGAAAAGGCACAATATGCCCCCGTGGCTTTAATGCCTTAAGGGTACGTACAAAAACAAAAACAAAAACTTTGTACATTTAACGCCCTTAGAAACTGTGATTCAGAATTTATAAAAAAGCATTTTAGAGCCCTTCAAGTGTCTCCGTCACTGCTGAGATACCTTGTATAAGTAAATAGTAGAGTTTGTAAAAACCCAAGAAAGTTATCATAATAGAAAATTGTGTAGGTCAAAGTCATAAACGGAAAATTCCATGCAAATTAAGTATAACTGCAACATGCAAGCACGTGAAATCGGAATTATGAAAGGGGGTTGTTAACCGTTATAACTTAATGGTTCTTGAGTTGTTTACGTCAATTAAATTACACCTAATTATTTAAAAATATTTTCAATCCGCATAGAAACCTTCCAATAACTATCAGGGCAGGGGTTGGAGCTGGTCATTGTTTATCTTCCATTTAAACGCGCTGTTTACGAGTATTTCAAATTTTTTCAAATTCCGAAATACCTTTTAAGCGAGTAAATTTATTCATATATTATAAAATTTTCATGTTCACTTTAATAATGAATATTTAGAATAGGTAATTGGCTATTCTAAAGTTATAGGTATTCTAATATTCAATAGCTAGAAGTGAAGGTTAATTTCCAATCAAATTATTCATCTGGTTAAGGAAAAAAAATTGATTTACCGGTCTTGAGCCTCAGAGCCCCCTCCTGAATAAGTAAATATTGCACCTATTTCCACGACAAAAAATGTAGACAACAGTTTTCATAAAAACTTCATTTCTCTACTAATATTATGTCATGTTAATTCAAGTTTGGATAGCATTGCAGAATTGGAGTTTATTTACTTGCGATCACGAATGCGAATTCTAAGAAACCCTGTAGGTATATTTGAACAGTGTTGCTTGTATGAACCTAAGAAGCTTATCATAGTACATTATGTAGGTTAAAAATGCGCGGGAATTTCCATTCAAATTATAAGCAAAGCATGTGAAATATAAAAATCACGCAGCGTGGATGTTAAACTTCTACCACTTAATGGTTTAGCTCTTAGGTGTTTTGTTACGTCAATGAGATTATAACCTAAATATTTGACAATTACCCCCAAATTTAATGGCCTTCCAGGAGCAATCCAGAAGAGGGTAGGTAAATATTCAAATTGGTCGCGGATTATCAGCGGTTTAGGAGATCTGTTTAAGAGCACGGATTTTTGTGTTTATTTCCAAAAATGGTGAGTATAGTAAAGTTACGTTTACTACAACAGCGTTTTTCCGAAGTGGAAGTAATCACGGGGAGCGTAATAACAAATCGAAAGGTTTTGTTAAGGGGGCACGGGAGGAGGAGGGGCAGCGCAAAGCGCGCTCTTGTCCGCCATTGCTGTGACGCGCATTTCTCTTGTGTTCTCGTCCAGTGACGACCGCCCAGAAATTTTGACGTGGCTACTACGTATAGCCCGCTTTACCCACTCCGATCGCAGCAAAGCTGGTGACGAGGAATACGTAACTGGTAAGTACCCAGCTGAAGAATAATAACAATCTGACATGGTCCAGGTATCCCTTTAGAGGGTAGTGAACAAAATACGTACGGAGTAGTGCACAGTTAAAAATGTCGTGCCTTCGTTTTCTGGGATTACTACAAAAGGTATTGAATATGGCGTCATATTGGTCAATCGCGTTTTAAATTTAGATTTTGCTCATCGCCGTTTCAAGGGCCTGCTGTTTTTCTACACTCGCGTTTGCCTTATTACGTCGCAATTTCGGATACTGCACTGTCATTCTTATTTTTGACCTTTTGACTCGATTCGTTTTGACATTTGTGGTTATGATAAACGTCAAATTTGTTTCTATGTATTTTGTTTTGCTGCCGCTGTTTGTTGTTTGAACGTTCACTTGTTTGTTGTTTTTTTAGATCCTACCGGTGGTTATGTAATTACCGTAATGGTACCAAAGAGTGCTGAAAGTATAGTTAATTGCCTTTCCCGCAAATTAATGCTTTATTTATAGATAAAAATACTGAGCACCCCCCAAGATCTACCTTAGAACATTATCCTTTAAAAGCTGTTGACATTAATATAGAATTTTGTACTGTATCGTGTCCTAGTAATTGTGTCAATTGAAATTCGTATTAGAAATAGATTACTAAATAATTGCCATAGTTGTATAACACACAGTTTTGTTGTATTTGCTGCTTGAATGTAGAAAATTATTTCAAGTTTCAGTGCAAACAAATCCTGTAGAAATGCTTTTAATAAACCAAATTTAAATAGATTAGAGGTTTTCCAAATGCTTCTTGTTTCTGCAGGCTGTGTTAAAATTGAAATATTTTGCTCTAAAAATATATTCGTAAAAATTGTTATAATATATGGTTTTATTATACAGTTTATATTTGTTCTAAAATGATCTTTCTAGCTTTGATTTGCGGTAAACCGAATAGAGTAATGCTTTATTTATAGATAAAAATACTGAGCGCCCTCCCAAGATGTGCATTTCAACAATATCCTTTAAAAGCTGTATACATTAATATAGAATTTTGTACTATATTGTGTGTGAATAATTATTCCAGTTGAAATTCGTCTTGGAAGTAGTTTACTAAA
This sequence comes from Limonius californicus, assembly GCA_014611495.1. Taxonomy (NCBI): domain Eukaryota; kingdom Metazoa; phylum Arthropoda; class Insecta; order Coleoptera; family Elateridae; genus Limonius; species Limonius californicus. The sequence goes on from JABXWE010018845.1 coordinate 15,408, forward strand.
TAACTGCCATAGTTGTATAATGCACATTGCAAGCAAAACCTGTAGAAATACTTTAATAAACCAAATTTAAATATATTAAAGTTTCGTAAAATTATTTTTGTTCAGGCTGTGTCAAAATTGAAATATTGCGTTCCTAACTGTTGTTACAATAGATGGTTTTATTTTACCCATCAAACTTTAGTTATCAAGATATATTTTCCCTAGACTACCTTTATTAGATTTGAATTATAATAAAGGTAATATAAGTAAAATGTGATTACTGTAATTTTACCAGTGATTACTGTATTTAATGTAATGTCCCCAAACACTACTGAAAGTATACAGTTAATTGCCTTGTTATATACCTTAATATAGAATTTTGTACTAACTATATCATGTCTTAATAATTATTTCAATTGAAACTCATTGTAAAAGTATATTGCTAAATAATTACTACACTTTTATCTTGAACAATTTTGTTGTACATACTGTTTAAATGTAGGATGCAATGCAAACAAACTCTAGAAATGTTTTAATAAATCAAATTTAATAGATTATGCAAAAATGTTTGAATGTAGTTGTATTTACAAGTTGTTTGCTTCAAGCAAATTTCAATTATTATTTTATTGTATATTTAATTATTTTAATTCTATTGTTTATGACAAAGATTCTATTCTAAGTATTTGTTACACACAGGGTGTATCAAAATTGAAATATTGTTTTCTCTAAGTAGTTTTAATGGTTTTATTACACCCACCAAATTTTACACTTATTAAGATGTAACATTATTTTCTAAAATATTTTTACCAGTTTATATTACAGAAATATGCTGCAGGAAACCCAACATAAATTAGAAATTCTGAAAATGGTTACATTTAACTTTGACGTGCAGGAAATTGTGAGCAAATGCCCCTGTATAAAAAGTACACAGATTTATCTAATAATTTGCCTGTTTACGGCTTCTGAAGCTTCCAAAAATCATAACATTTTAGTGGGTCACAAACTCGTCAAGTCTATTACATTTGGGGTTAAAAACATTATAAACCGATTACTAAATATTAAAGGGTACATAGTTGATCCCATGTAGATATTGTTTGTAATGTTTATTTAGTAACTAGTATTATAGAGCAATCGAAGAAATTAATTCTGCTGAAATTTCACAAAGAAAAGCTATACAACTTGCAATATAATAATTATTGTTAATTTATAATATTATTTTCAAGAAGTTTCAATTTCAAACAGACTAGTCGCAGAGTTTTTGTTTTGTGAGCTACCCTTTGAAGTTCCTTTTTTTTTATTGATGTCATGAGGCATTTTTTAAATTTAAATTAACATTTGATGCAAAAATATAACCCCCTTTTAATTTTAAAATAAATGCTATATGAACCCCGAAAAATTATTGCAGTACAACCTGTGTATCTACTTCTGATTATTTCAAACTAACATTTATTTTTTGCTCCCAAAGTTTATTCTGTATCATCATTTGTCAGTCTATTTTTCTTGTATGCGGTTGTAGTTTAATGGCTAGCAATTAATCGTTGTGCTACATGAAATGGTTGACCCCACCATGCCACTGCAAGCGGATGGCAGCTTTAATTACCATTAAAATTTTCGTAATAATTACCCACAAAATTTTACTCTGTCAATCGACTCGCAAAAATTACGATTGCTAAACATTTAACACTTGTTAAAGTCGTAATTTTTTATTTAAAAATAAGCATAAAATCATAAGTGAAACACTAGTATTTTATATTGTAGTCCCTAAACTTGTTTATTTTTCCTGGGCCTGTGAGCAGTTGCCCAAAGCATAATTTGTATTAAATAGTTTAGTTGAACTAGTTGTGTCAGTAAGACAAATATATTTAAGCATTTGGAGCATGGTAAAGTGTAATTGATATCACATCCTTGTAAGCCTTGAAGTAACCATCCATAGTTCAAAGAAAAGTGTATGAATTCTGTGCATATAAAGTATAGATGACAATTATTTATAATTACTTCTTCGAAAGTAGTATCTGTAATAAATTGTGCTTTTCAATATTAATACTACAAATTTACAACACAATCTCCATGTTCAGATTAGCAATTTCTCTTTGTTTATTGTTCTTAAAATAGTGTCTTGATTTTGAAATAACTCTTGTGTATTTTCAGGTATCTCCCTTTGTAAGTGATGGAAGGGATGGTGGAAGAGAACGGGACAGTTGATCCTCTGGCTCCTTCACCGGATCCTCCTCTGTCCATTGCATCTTCGGTAGGCGTCACTAACTCACAGCCCCATCTGGTGGCGGCTACTAACATTGTGCAACTCACCCTGCCTACTCACACTCAGGCACAAGCACAGGTAGGGCTTCGGCCCCTCTGTGCATGATCTAGCATGCTTTGCCATACCTAACGTGTGTTCATTCCATACTGAAACTAATTACAAAGCTTTAACGTGTGAATATTGAGTTATTTAGTGAATTTTGGTTTCGATTTTACATTAAAAAGAAAGTAATTTATGTAATAATGATTAAAAAAGTTTTCAGAATTATTGATAGCTTCTGAGAAAAATATTATCTTGGATTTGTTATTACAGTAAGAAAAAAATATATAAATTAGTTTACATTTTGCCCTTGTGGTGATACAAGAGATATGTAAAAATGTATGTTTTGGTAAACAATTTAAAAATATTTGTTATTACAAAATTATTTTGGTCAATATTATGTGTTTAGTGTGAAAAATATTTTTATTCTTCATCATTGTTAGTATCCTATCATATAATAAATATTGTTAAAGAAAAATTCCATCATTAGGCTTTGTGTGACAAAATTTGTAGCATTTTAAATTTATGCAACAATTATTTTAGAGCAAAATGGTACATAAACAATTTATTCAACATTAAAAAGAATACATGATGTATTTTCTGTAGTACTACAACTATTTTAATGTCTGTCCACGGCTATCACAAGTAAAAAACATTTTTGTTGTAATTATTAAGTTTTGAGTAGCCACTATTGATTTGGCAAATTTAACAGTTTTGTTCAGCCAGCCTCGGTGGTGTAGTGGTTAGCACACTTAGAGACTATTCAAACCTGGCTGCAGTTTTTAAAATTTTTCTGCCTGGGAAAAGTCTGACAGGTGGTTTTCTGTCTGAAAAGTGGGTCAAATATGCCATGAGTACAAAGATCTTTTGGAAAATCACGTTCTATATCTTACTCACTCGAAATCTACCAAACAGTTTATGCTGTTTATGGAAAATTGTTATAGTCTTTGAAAAAGTAAACCATGTACCAGTTGCAATTTTTGATTGTCAATAAATTATCTTGTTATTATAATGCCCCAAGATAATTATGGAGTAACTGTTTACAACAGTTTGATTTTGCATGCTAAAGTCCTATGTATGAAGTTTGAATGGATGCATTTTTATTATTTAACATTATGGCTTTGTTTATGTGTATAAAATGTTTGTAGTTAGTTATTAATTCAATTATTTTATAACTATTTCTGCCATTTTAATGAATGGCATTTGATGATCAAACCCTTTGCATGGAGATACCAATTTCAGTGCTTGTAATTTGCATTTAATGTGGGGTATCACTTTTTCAATTACAAACTTAATTACCACAAATAACTAACTGTAAATATTTTATTGCCCTCAATAATCACTTGATTTTTCTAACAGTGAGTGAAATTACATATCTGCTAATATAAACAGTTTCAAATAATAAATATTCTAACAAAATTTATCATCAATGTAAATGTAATATTAAGCTGTTTCAAAACTTATTGGGAAATAATGACCATTTAAAGAAAGAATGAATCTTTGTATATTTCTTGCTGGTTATTAATTAGACTCTCATGATTTTTGTTTCCTTAATAAGTAAGAATGTCCTGTATTTCTTGTAATTTATATGCATTTTGTGGTTCTTTAAAGGTGCAGTCCGTTATTCAACCCAATCAGCAATCTGTTATACAAACTGCTGCAAACATCCAGCCTATGCTAAGCAAGGCCAACGTCATTCTCGTCAGTAAACCAAATTCAGTGATACAAACTACACAGGGTAGCTTGCAGACATTACAAGTAAGTCAGTTTTATTTTGTTTAAAACCATTAGCACGAATAAGTATGGCAACACTGTCGAATGACAGTAATAAAATTAGATTTTTGATTACACTTTGCCCTATAGAAATACTTCATTGTCAGTGTTGGAATGTACCTAGGTATTTCTTCTGTATATAAATATCTCTTTAAAGTACTTTGTAATGTAAGTACTTTTCATGTAACTAAAATATGTACAAATTTATTTCAAACTTTGTAATGGTTTGTTTATTATACAATTTTGAATAAATCATGTATGCATTTTTTAATGAAACAACTTAGTATGTAAGCTCTATCTTGTAGAACCGTGAACAGATTTTGTCTACATATTTGTCATTGTATAAAATTGAATGAATTTCTTGTTTTGCTCATTTTAGCAAAGGTGTATGTATCCATAATTTTAAGATAAACTTATGAAAAATTGTTATGCTATGTTCACAAAACAGAAGATTAATATTCAAGAAAGTTGTAATAATTTTAAAGACACAAAATGTATAGATATAGATGTATAGGCAAGGTCCGTTGAGTAGCTATATATTATACTAATATTTAAAGGTTGCCTACTACGGCATCTGGCAATGGTGACAAATTCTTTCCCCTCTCTGAAGCCCTAGTCCTCACTTGTGACGTCATTCGTGTAAGAATTTCCCGCCACTTGCGCTGCTTATCTGTGCTTAAGGTGTGTTGATCTGTGCCTAGCTGTGTTGTGCAAGTTTAATATAATTAACTATATTTAAAGACATTGATTAAAACATTAAACGTTAAACCTGAAGTGTTTTATAAGGGTTCATCAAGGTGAGTTATTGTTTTAATTGTAATGTAATTCTCATTAGTGTTCCCATGGATGGCGTATTCTAAAGCAAAACCGTTTTAATTTCGCCTATATGAAAAATGCTTATTTGGTAGTTATACATAACTGTTTTTGTTTGCCATATACATGTACAAAATTATCCAGGTATACACAGGATAGGTCGAAAGTATTGACAAACGGTTTTAGCGCAAATATTTTTTGTTTAAAAAAACGTTTCAAATACTTTAATTCAAATTATAGCCCACTTTTGGCGGAAGTCAATTTTTTTCGAGAAAGCTGCAAATGAAATAGAGCTTATTTGGTTAATATTTAATTAAATTAATCTAATCAGGGACCTATCCAACAGTCTACCAATTTTCATTTTATTTATTGTGTTCGTTTAACACCTATTGAAGATGCCAATGAGTTGTGCTGTAGCTACTTGC